>JAJSPD010000107.1:0-115979 GCA_021307315.1 Bisporella sp. PMI_857 | reverse complement strand
TGGAATGATTGAAACAAGTTGAGCGATTGAGAGGGGGCATAAAGTAGGCATGAGAGATACTACGTAAAATGGAGGTTTATGAAGGCACTTCACCGCTGTTTTGGATTTTTTAGCTTCGGTAGCACTTGCATAGGGAAATGAAGCTATTCCCGACTGGGGGTACCCCATTTACGAATAGGAATGTATTCTTGAATGGGGTCCCCCCAGATGCGAATAGGCTTATTCTATTCGTGACTGGGGGACTATCTCTGTATAGGGTACCCCATTCGGGAATAGGCTACCCCATTGACGAATCACAGCCAGTTACGAATATTCTTATATGGGGTACCCATTCCTGAATGGGGTGCTCGCCATTCGGGAATGGCTATATTCGTGTATGGACTACAACATATACTCACGTTCTGTAAAATTTTGGGTAGCTTCATTAGGACTAGGGCCAAAATTTTGGCCCAAAAAAGTTTGTCGGAAGCTTTTTTTAGCCCCTTCTTCTCTTAGCAAGCTAAGAAGTACGAAGGCAAAGCTGCAGTAATTTCGCCGTAATTCCGCTTATATAATCAACAGGCAAGCTTGTGGCTCTCGAGGTAAGGACCTTCACTATTAGCAACAATACTTGGTTAGCAGTAAGTAGTGTCTTGTTTACACAGCTCTTCCCAGTAAGATATCAATGTACTTTGTTTAGAAAACCCTGACCTCTACAGTCACAGCTTCAAGCACGCTGACCCAGCTACTGACAACAGAGACACGCAACGTCGCGAACGTTGATAGCCCTACCTCCCTACCGACCTGAACGCTCTCTTCGACCAAGTAACCTTAAGAGCAGCGATATCGACACGCATTTCGAAGACTAGTACAGCGCTTGCCAGCGGGCATGGTTTTGAGAGGATGACTGCCTCAAATGTCAAAAGTAATTGGCTTTACAAGTTTAATTCCTGGCTGTATTTTCTCAAGACGGCGGTGCACAGCGTGTATATATAAGGGGACACATACACATACAAACAGAACGTCACGATCTAGTAAAAGTAGAAGAAGGAACAAATGGAAAGATAAAGAATGGAACTCGCAAAGTCTAAGTCCAGAACAAAATAGTGTTACGGTAGGAATAAAGAAGCTGTGGTGGCGCGGATTATCCAGACGAGAGCATATGTTCCCAACCCGTAATCGATGTCCTCTCGCAATGTATAGAAGAGATGTACCTGGTAGGGCGAGCCATTAGATTCAATGGCCAATTAATCCATCCCTGAGTTACGTGTCGCGTGACTTATTCATTATGCGGACGTTATTATTAGCTCTGCACATGATCAACATTTTATAGAAGATTCTAGAAGTGAGGAGTAATCATCAAACTACTATAAATTTTTAGCCTCCCCTAGGACCCTCTATGAAGTAGAGGAAAAACGAAAAAGAGATATTATATCAAGAGTCTTATACATGTTCCACTAACAACTATTACTTTTTTATGTTACTTGTTTTAACCCTTGTTGAATCTGAAGAAATGATAATTTCCCTGTCGAATGTCCTAAAACAATACTCCTGTCATAGACAGCTTCACAAACAGGTCGATAACTAGTAGGTAGCCAGAGCAGTTTAGCGGTACCATCTGTTAGCCAGTATTCGGACACGTGTAAAGTGGGAAAGTGCCGGCCGTCAGGGGAGAAGGCCACTGAGGTGACCGTATTCGTATGGCCTTCGAGGGCTGGCAGCAGCTGCTGGCCTGTAACCGCGTCCCAGCGCCGGACCGTCGTATCGTAAGACCCAGACACGATCTGTTTGCCGTCGGGAGAGAAAGCTACTGAGGTGACCGTATTCGTATGGCCTTCGAGGGCTGGCAGCAGCTGCTGGCCTGTAACCGCGTCCCAGCGCCGGACCGTCCTATCGTTAGACCCAGACACGATCTGCTTGCCGTCGGGAGAGAAAGCTACTGAGGTGACCGCATTCGTATGGCCTTCGAGGGCTGGCAGCAGCTGCTGGCCTGTAACCGCGTCCCAGCGCCGGACCGTCCTATCGTCAGACCCAGACACGATCTGCTTGCCGTCGGGAGAGAAAGCCACTGAGGTGACCGTATTCGTATGGCCTTCGAGGGCTGGCAGCAGCTGCTGGCCTGTAACCGCGTCCCAGCGCCGGACCGTCGTATCCCAAGACCCAGACACGATCTGTTTGCCGTCGGGAGAGAAAGCTACTGAGGTGACCGCATACGTATGGCCTTCGAGGGCTGGCAGCAGCTGCTGGCCTGTAACCGCGTCCCAGCGCCGGACCGTCGTATCGTCAGACCCAGACACGATCTGCTTGCCGTCGGGAGAGAAGGCCACTGAGGTGACCGCATACGTATGGCCTTCGAGGGCTGGCAGCAGCTGCTGGCCTGTAACCGCGTCCCAGCGCCGGACCGTCGTATCGTCAGACCCAGACACGATCTGTTTGCCGTCGGGAGAGAAGGCCACTGAGGTGACCGCATACGTATGGCCTTCGAGGGCTGGCAGCAGCTGCTGGCCTGTAACCGCGTCCCAGCGCCGGACCGTCCTATCGTCAGACCCAGACACGATCTGCTTGCCGTCGGGAGAGAAGGCCACTGAGGTGACCGCATCCGTATGGCCTTCGAGGGCTGGCAGCAGCTGCTGGCCTGTAACCGCGTCCCAGCGCCGGACCGTCCTATCGTCAGACCCAGACACGATCTGCTTGCCGTCGGGAGAGAAGGCCACTGAGGTGACCGCATCCGTATGGCCTTCGAGGGCTGGCAGCAGCTGCTGGCCTGTAACCGCGTCCCAGCGCCGGACCGTCCTATCGTCAGACCCAGACACGATCTGCTTGCCGTCGGGAGAGAAGGCCACTGAGGTGACCGCATTTGTATGGCCTTCGAGGGCTGGCAGCAGCTGCTGGCCTGTAACCGCGTCCCAGCGCCGGACCGTCCAATCGTTAGACCCAGACACGATCTGTTTGCCGTCGGAAGAGAAAGCCACTGAGGTGACCGTATCCGTATGACCCTCGAGTGTTTGTAGCATCGCATTCCAATATGTTTCTACTCTAGGCTTTCTCTGGATCCAAGATGGAATACATCCCTCGAACGTTTCTCGAACAATGCTCTTCTCTGGGGCGAAGACAAGAGCCGAACAATATGCTTGAAGAGGCGCCTGTTCAATAATTGATCGGTTGGATACGGCAAACCGCGTTGCATCTTGTATAAACGGACGCAAATTAGGACTTTTATCAAACTTGTTCACATTAGGATAATCTGACAACGACGAGACTACACAAAAACGTACCTGAAGATCCTCGAGCTTCCGAATCATAACTACGCCTTCTGACACGCTTTTCAACAGGCTCATCGCCTCAAGCCAATACAAGAAGTACTGGCGGAGGAAACTGTAGACCTGGCCGAGGTCCTTGAGGTCTTTGATTGTGTCTTCTCTCGTTTGACATTCGAGGAGATGATCTACCCAGTAGAGACAGGAGTACCGCACTGTGGCGAGGGAATCAGGATCGGGCGGTTCTACTTGGTCGATAGAGATTCCGGGAGCCCTTAGATTATATATATCACGCCGTAGTGTCATGGACATGACTTGCAGTGATAGAGAGAAGATGCTGTTATGCACGTCTTGTGCTCTGAAGAGAAGTGGTTCTTGAGGTGCCTTTTTAATTAGAAAGTCCTTTGCTGACTGGTGCACAAAAAAAATCGTACGTTCTCGAATTGCGAGAAAGGATCTGCAGTAACCTATGATCTCTGCTAGAGCTTCATATTCGCCATCAACTCCATTGGGCATATTCACCAAAGTCACTAGCTCGTCAACTGTGATGGGCCGATACACAGTCGATACGACAGCCAGTACACTCATACAGAGCTCAGAATCCTCTGACGCCATAATTTGATCCAGCATCTGCTGGTAGAGTGTATCGAGTCCAGGCGGCAATGCTTTCAACTTCTGGACGGCTTTCCATCCTGAAAGATTCGACAGCTCCTGGCAAACTAAAGCCACCCAGAGAAAAGTACCATGTGCGTTCAGCGAAAGATGTTGCTGGATAACGTCTCGTGTCTCGCTCTTATATTTGTTCTTCTCTCTTAAATCGTGAACTTTAGTTTGAATGAAAGTCGCAACGGCAGTAGAGACGGAATCTGCATTCAGCTCGAGACATAGCGTTCGCTTCTGCATTGCGGTGTCGAGCGTCTTCTCAATTTCTGGCCAGTTGCGGCTAGAGACTACCCATTTAACACGAGTAGATACAGATGAAATCTGCGCGATGAAATCTAATAATCTTGGCAGGTCAACTACGCACTCATCGAGCGCATCGACAATCAAATAAGTATCATCTAGATTTGGATCTTGTAGGATGCCAGAGAAAATCTTGGTCAAAGCAACCCAGGCATTCGCATCTTCAAAGAGCGCCTTGCCAGCTTTATCGTAGCTCGTTTGCACATGCGAGACGAGAGATGGCTGTTGGTCGACTAGCAGATAAATCAGACCTCGTAGCACGGTTGTGGCGCGGTTGATTCGGGAATCTGTAGCCTGGCAAAAGAAGTACGACAGAAGTGCAGACTTGGGTAACGAATTCTGTAGTTCATCGGCAATACCGCAAAGCAACATGGTCTTGCCCTTCCCAGGGTCGCCCTTGATCCACAGTAACCGATTGTGTTGGCTAGTACGCCATTGTTGAAAGTCGGAGTTTTCTATCACCCATCGGTAAGCCTCTTTTAGTAAGCCACCTTTGGTGGCCTCGATACGTTCCTTGTCAAGGCGGGGGTCGGTGAGCCGTAAGTCTTGCATACATTTCTGTACTTCGCGAAATTTATCCCACAGCCGATCGAACGCTTTCGCTACTCCTTCGCCATAGGTAGGGGCCATAGAGACACCGAAGATGCCCAGCAATGAATACGCTTTATCCTCCTCTTGCCCCGTTTCTCGATGTTCTATCCACCGCATTCGCTCATCGATGTGAAATTGAGATAAAGATTCTCCTTGGAGCGCAAGGGGGGAAATGTTTGTTGCTTTGCAGATTTGCTTCTGGAGAGAGCTCTTGTCACCAAGTCGCTTGCCCTCGAGGGAGAAAAACTCCACCGAAGCTGGGGCAAGGAGCTCTTGGAGTGTCCAGCCTCGAGTGAACCATCTGCTCTCCCGAAAGCTCAATTCCCAAGTATGCTCTGACGACAGATCGCTTGCTTTTCGCTTCCTTGTCGAAACATCCGACAAATAGACATAACATCGACTTGCACTGCGATACCAACGGAACATGGAGTTGATGGAGTGCCTGAGTTCGGCCTTGTTTTGCTTGTTGATGCAGCAGGTATCAACCCAAAAGTATGGCAGACCATCTTGTCTAGCTTGTTCTCCACAGAACCTAATCTTCTTGAAACCCTCCTTGTCCTGGCCAGTCCCGCTCATCACTTCCGCATATGTGACTTCCCTGCTATTATCCTCTTCCCATGTGTGCGAGAGTATAGCATACTCAGGTATATCGTCTTCAAGGAACTCGGTCAGGCTGAAATCGCCATCGTTGTTGTACTGTAGCAGGCGCATTATTCGACTAGATTCGAGGATCGCGGGAGGAAGGGTTCTCGGTAGTAGTTGAGCCGTCGAGTTGGCATAGATGCGAAGGGTGAAGACTTCATGTCGGGTTGAGGCTGGCGCACTCAGCTGGGCGGCAGCCTCGCGGTAATAGCATCGTCGTACATCACTGGAAGCGCGCAAGACCGGCCCAGTCGCTCAGGCTCACCGGCGAAGTCAATCTCGATTGACAATAATGTATTCTTGTTGCTGAGAGGGAAGTTAAAGAAATCTGGGAATTGAATGATAGAAAAGGAAATCTAGGACCCAGAATTTATCTTCGATTATCCATTTGGTGTCGAGCCCCACTTCTGCCATGTTCGATTTTCTAGCCTTAAGCCTTAGGCTGACATTTCTTAAATTAGCATTGAGATGTGGTGAGATGTGGAGCGTAACTCAGCAACGGGACTGCGGGGTGCGGCGTTTTCCCCAGAAGCTCAATGAACGGTCACGTGCCTGCTTCTGCTCTGCAGCTGCTACCGTATTAACTAGCATATATATAAACCTCAGAGAGGAAGATACCTGAGGTAAAACAAAGTCACCAGCTGGAGCTGATTAAGGTCGCTGTCGATACTTCCTCGTTGCCGCCGAAGGCGTCGCGAGGGGGTGGCTGACGTGGCCTTTTCAGAACAGAGGATTCTGCCAGCGAAATGGGTACGAAAACCATCCGACTGTTCGGTCCCTTGCCTTGCAAGCAAGCTCGTCATTAATTCTACGCTGTTAATGGCCTGAGCAGCAATGACTGTACCGGGCAGACAGGACACCTCTGGGGCGTAGGCAGAGTTTTCGCCTTTTTATCGGAGCCCCGCGGAAGCGCGGCAAACGCTCTAGGAAGACTCAACGTGTGGAAAAGGTCAAAGCATTCGATAAAGAAAGGGAATCTGAGGTGGTGTACGCGCTGCGCGGGTAGAAGAGACTGGGAGAAAGTTGGGGATCTTGTTGGGAAGTGCTGCGTACTCAGAGGGTAATGGTTGGACGCGATTTCGATCACGAAAGAAGACCGCTGTAGCGACAGGCCCAAGGACGAATCTACGGGATCACACGAAAACAATACCAGCCCCTTTTTTGACCACGCGATTCTACAACAGACAAGGCAGAAGGGCCGGCAGCTGAAGAGGAACTGGGGCATGACGAGCCATCGGAGATACTAGGTTTGGAACACACACGGAGGAAAACAAAGCACACGTTTTGGTTAGTGGGAGCGGACACGTTGCTATAGAGCCGCAGGCTTGGGTTTTATAGTAGCAACTCCTGCGAGGCACGGTCGGCCTTGCTGTGAGCAGAGATGTGGCAAGGTAGCGCGAAGTAGTTAATAGCTATGGGGCGCAGCGTATAATGGCAGCGACAGAGACACTGTCTATATGGCTCGAGAGGACGGAAGCGCGTGTCGGTCTACAATAGCATGTTCAGAGTCCAGTAGGGTGGCAGGCATGGGGTAGGCTTAAGGAGCAAACTGCGGGAGAGATATAGGGTGATGGATTGGGCCCCGGAACCCTCGAAGCAGATCAAAAGAAGGAGAGCTAAGGCGACGACCCTTCGATTAGCAGGAAAGATATTAAGAGGGCTCTTGCGTAGATTAGAGCACGTCGAACCTCTTCTTGTACAATAGCTTAGGTTAGAAATACAAGTCTCTCGCCGCCGCACGACAAGCTACCGAGCCCGGCCGAACACCGCAAGGGCAATGCTACCAAGCCAAATCCACAACCATCAACAAGGAAAAAGCAGAAAGGACAACAAGAACACTGCCAGATGAGGTGGGAAAGTATTCCAGAGAAATGGACACCGCACTGCCAGGAAAACATACTCGTACCCTATACGACGGTCTCAAGCGAAGAGAAGCGAGCGTATTAGCACAGCTCCGTACAGGAATGGCACGACTGAACGGATATCTTCACCGGATTGGAGCAGCGGAATCTGGCCAATGTGCCTGCGGACAGGCAACAGAAACTGTCAAGCACTTCCTTTTCCGATGCACGAGATGGGACGCATACCGAACGCAAATGCTAGCACAGACAGACACTAGAAGAGGCAACCTCTCCTTCTACCTGGGAGGGAAAGCTCCATCTGACCCGGAGAAATGGACACCAAATATAGACGCGGTTCGAGCAACGATCAAGTTTGCCATAGCCACAAGACGACTGGACATGGAAGTAGAGCAGGCAACTAACTCCCTACAATAGGAACTCCCATTTCTTTCTTTTATTCCGACTAACCCTTTATCACCCTCGTGTCCCCAGCAGGTCTCGCTTCAGTCGCCGACAATAGGACATTGAACACTTGGAGGAATGAACTTCAAGTTAACTTGCTACTAACTACGCACGAGACCACGTTGAATATGTGTTACTGAAATTGGAAAATGTAAATAGAAGCAGTTCTGTATGGGCTTCAGGAGGCATTAGAAACACCGAAGGAAGTGTATATGTAATATAGAATAGGGCCCTTTAGGCTTAGCCGGGCGCAATAAACTACTACTACTACTACTAGCATATAAGCCCCCTCTTCGCTATAAGCCCCCCCGGCATATAGTCCCCCTCCCAGCGAAGGGTTGTTGTCCCGACATTTTTTGGAATATAAACCCCCCTTAAAATATATTATATTAACCAAAATGAATCTATTCCCAAATCCAAATTACGCTACGTCTACTACAATAGTTTCGTCCATATCCACTATATCATCCTCATCATCAATGGGGATTGCAGAGGATAGTTTCTCTACCTCCTCCGGTGTCAAATTGCTTTGCAATTCTTCTGAATCCCCGCCTTCTGTAGGGCGCCAGTCCTTCCAATTTCCAACCTCAACCGCAAGAAAGTCCTTAATCTTAATCTTATGATCTTGACTCCCATCAATAGGTAATCCTAGCCCGACTTGCTCGAAGATTTGACGGAGCATCTCACGGTCTTCAGCATGCATATCCTCCCAAGCTTCCCCTACTCATTTCGTCAAAAGATCTCGCCGCTGGCCAATTGAATATTTGCCCTCTATCCACTCTCTTTCATGTTCATCGATATATTGATCTGCTAGCTCTTCAATTCGTGCTTTCAAGGACTTATTGACCACTGTATCACAGACTTGAACAAAGCCAGTAGTGCCACTAGGGATAAATGATGTAGTGCATCTAATAGCTTTGAAGCTATTAATGACCTCTTTTGTTTTCTGACCAGAGAAGACGTCTAGAGAGAGGAATCGAGGTGGCCTTTGAGTCGAATTTCGTGGGAAGCAAGGGTAATTCGAAGACGGGGTATAAATATGCTTGACCCATTCCACCATGAGATCGGTATTAGACCATGCTTTTGGATTAAACATCACCTCAACTCTTGGATCATAGAGCTTGTATTCTCTCCCTTGATATCAAGGAATTAGTGATACGATTAGAGCGAGACGCGTTTGAAATAAGATTTCAATGTACGCGTTTCATTGGTGGATTAGTGATTACTAAGCAATATTCTAAGATTTTGGCATATAAGACCCCCTTTGGTATAATCCCCCTCCTAGAGAGGGTCATTTGTCTCGCACGGGCCACATTGGGGGGGTTTATATGCTAGTTAATACGGTATTCCACCGTCTATCCCGTCCCGAATCAAGTCAGCCAGCAATTAAGTCAGCCAGCAATCAAGTCAGCCAGCAATCAAGTCAGCCAGCAATCAAGTCAGCCAGCAATCAAATTAGTGAGAATCGGTAGTTGTGTGGAGGATGGAGGTCGTGACGCGTCAGTCGAGCCGAGAACGCGTCAAGACGTCAAAGGCATTAGAATGGAGCAAGAGAAGTTCTAGAGCGGTAGCAAGCGATACAGAGGACACGATTGAAGTAATTGAGGAAGCTCCCATGCCGTTGCAAACAAGACGAACGGGGATCGGCGCGCATCCCAAGGAGCAAAGTTGGCGACGAAGGTTAAGGCGCTCGCCGCGAAGGCAGGAGAACGTCCTGCAACAGCGGCAGCGACCCCGAACCAGCCGGTACACGAAAAAGCGAACGCAAGCGCAAATATGCAGATCAAAGTGCTCACTGACTTGGTCAAGTCGCTGTTGAAAGCAATGGAGGAACAGAAGAAGGAGCACGTGACCCAGATCGAAACTATAACGCGGACCTTCACGAAGCAGATAGAAACACTTAAGGCAGAGCTTAAGGCAGAGGTTACAGATATGATGGAAAATATTCAGACCCAGCTGTCCAATGCCCAAGCACCGTCAAGCCCATCCCCATCGTATGCAGAGGTCGCCCGAACACCACCAGAGAGTTTACCCAGCAATGTACGAACGCTCTCCTCCCTGCGCACCACGCCGTCAACAATGACCGATACGCTGTACTGCACGGTTGACACGTCCAGAGTTGGGGAGGGAGAGAGAAGCAAGGCCCAACCTGGGGCAGTTCGGAAGGCGATTGAGGAGGAGATTCGCACCGGGGAAGGACAAGCAAATTAGCGCTGCGCTGCGGTGATCAAAGACGCTAGGAACACGGAACGCATCAAGATTGTATGCAGAGACGAAGCTGAACTCCAACGGGTCAAGGAAGCGGCCCAGAAAACTGCGGCCGAGGGAGTCCGAGTGCTGCGAGACCAATTGTACCCGGTCAAGGTGGACAATGTCAATCGAACAACGATCAGTGTTGTCAGTAGTGTTGTGGTGTGATATTAATATTCCTAATATTGTGATATGATATTAGGTTTTCTGATATTAGGAATATCTTATATGATATAATATCGACTAGGCTAATATCATATCATATGATATGGGATACCCTGATATTGGTAATATTGGCAATATTACTAACGTAGATATGTTGCACATTAAACTTAATCTTTAATACGGTATCAAATAGTCAAATCTTAACGAAACTAAGCAAATTTTAACATTATTGGAAAGCATAGATTTAGGGCTTTCTAACACCATTCATATTGTAATTTTTAATATGTTGGTTATTATTAAAATTAGAAGAATTTGGTGAGTTCTCTCACGTGACCTTGAATTTGCCGAGAAATTTTTCAACATTGATTTTATACCTTGTAGTTATAGTTACAGTAAAACCTGGCTATAAGCATGGCCTCCGGACCGAGGGTTATATGCTTATAGGCCAGGATATGCTTATGTCCAGGTGCACGTGACCGTGGCTTAAAATACTCCCAGCTTGTGTAGCAAGTGTGCGGTCGGGTGTAAGTTTCCAGAAAAGTCCAGTTTCATCCATATTGAGAACATCATCAGGATTGTATTCCATAATAAGAAGGCGTACTTTCTCTATCTGTGCAATAGCGTTGGGTTTGCCGATTTCTGCGGAAGCCGCTTCTCCATGGTTGACGCATTCTTTCATGTTGAAACGCTTCTGAAAGCCCTGGAGCCAGCTATTAGAGAACTTAGGCTGTCCCTTCCCCTGATATTACAGCAAAGCGTTCCATAACTTCGCAGCTTGTTGCTTGAGAAACTCTCCTGTAATAACTGCTTCTCCTTCTGCATACGCTGCTGCCATTCAAACGCTGCCTCGAGTTCTGGCCATTCCCTCGCACTTGATCTTTGTGCCTGTAGCGCCAACTTGTCTTCTTCTTATCGAGATCGTCGATATAATCGTACTTTTTGGAAAGGATTCGGGAAACCTGGCCCTGGTCAAGCTTGTGCCCCAGTCTCTTGCCGGAACCAGTTGATCAGGTCACTCTGCTTGCAAGGGTGCTCCTTATATCGCTTTCGGAGGATTGCGCGTTCGCTGTCTGTCACTGCCTTGCGCTTTTGAGGGATACTTGAAAGGGACGACGCGTTTGAGGCCATATTTGCTATAGAATAAGGGTTGAGAGTAAAGGATTCATATGCTTAAGTGAGGGAGGTTTTGGTGTTTATTTTGATTCGGGGCCGGCCAATCATAAGCATATGCTTAAAATTAAGGTTATGCTTATGACCCATACAAATTCGCTTGGGACTTATCGCTGCATGCTTATTGGTCAGGATATGTTTATCTCCAATATGCTTATAGCCAGGTTTTACTGTATAAGTAATAATCAAAAATGCCTCCACAACAACAGCGCCTCTCATTCAGAGCCATGGGTACCCCAAAGAGACCTGGTCCTGCTACTGAAGACGAGACTATATCGATAGCCACTAGCGAGCAGAGTCAAGATCCTAGCACGCCTTCAACCCCGCGATTTGATAATGAATCACAACCCTCTACACGGTCTTCCAAGACAAAGCTTCGAAGCTCTTGGGTATTTGATCATATGCCGGATAAGGATCGCGAAACTCGATACTTCAATAAGAAGACTGGCAACCTCGAATGGCGATGCAGATACTGCCCCAAAGTCTACGATTTAAATGGCGGAAGCACTATTATCTCAAACCATTTGACAGGCCCGGTATTAAAACACGGTCACGAACTCCCAAGAGAATCTGTACGCGACGTTAAAGCTCGGAACCAACAACTTGCAATTCAGGAGGCTATGAACCAGGCAGCAGCAAACCCCCACAAGCGTCGACGAGTTGGAGATGGCGAAGGTACATCTATTGAGCCTAATATGCTAAAGATACTTTGGGTAAATGTTCTTGCAGCATGTTCCTTGGCTTTACGACTTGTTTCTGTTCCTGAATTCCGAGCTTTCCTGGCATATCTCAATAGCGATATTGATACCTGGTTCCCTTCTTCACATAATACAATTCGAAACTGGGTGATGGAACAATACCACGATCAAAAGCATATATTGAAATCGAAAGTACAACGGGCCAAGTCAAAGATCCATATATCCTGTGACCTATGGACATCACCAAACTCTCTTGCGATACTGGGGATCATAGCTCACTTTATCGACGAAAACGGCAAGCTCCAAAAGTGTGTTTTGGCGCTAAAAGACATCATTGGAGACCATAGTGGCGAGAACCTTTCTAAGGCAGTTCTGATGGTAGTTCAAGAATGGGGAATTACATCAAATCTTGGGTTCTTTGTCATGGATAATGCGTCAAATAACGATACGATGATGAGAGCTCTTCAGCAAGAACTTTTAAGACAGTATAAAATCAAATATGACGCCAAATCCCATCGACTTCGTTGCTTTGGCCATATTATTAACCTTGCTATCCAATCTTTCCTCTTCGTCAAAGATACCAAATTTATCGAAGATTGCGAACAGACTAGCCTACAATATGACGTTACTTTAGAAGAGATCGAGCAATGGCGGAAAAAGGGACCTCTTGGAAAACTTCACAACTTTGTGGTATATATTCAAGGCAGTGTACAACGAGAACAACACTTTTGGGATTTCAGTGGTGGAGCTTCATTGTCTCGAGATAATGCCACAAGGTGGAATTCCTGGTATATGATGCTTTATTGTGCAATCAATCTGCGAGAGGCGATTGAACAATATTGTGAAGCTTATCCCGATGCTCAATATAAGGACGATATACTCTCGTCTGACGAATGGGACCTACAGTGAAACCCCTATATAAGGATGTGCTTCGGAGACATAGGGTGTATCCTTATAAGTCAGGTATCCTTATGGAGAGGGGTCACGTGACTTAATAGATTGTATTTTAACGTATCTTCAACCACCCTCTACTTTCGCTTAAAAATGCTGTCAATAGCGACTTGTTTCTTTGATCTAATTCCCTCTCTCGTAATATCCATTGAAAGTCCATCCATAGCTCTCTGGAGTATAGAGTAATCAGTGTCCTTTTGAAGAACGTAGGCTTGTAGAACCTCAAGAGCGCGAATTGCTTCAGGAGCAAGAACCTTATCCCCAATTTCCTCTTCAATTCCATCCTCAGCCTCATCAGCTAACTCTTCTCCCTCGATGTTTCCACTATATCTCTCCACAATAGACTCAAGTATATCCTCATCCTGGTCAGCGATAACCTCGCCCGCAGGGTTGATAAAGTCGTTAATCGGCATATGATCTCCTGGTAGTGCTGCAACGCAGACTTGTAGTTCTTCAATTTCGGCAGTAGATAGATTAGGAGTTGCTTCATTTTCTATATTCTCATTCTTCTCCTTTGGCGGTATAATAGTTGATTTCCAAAAGCACTTCTGGATATTGGCTGGCTCAAGGCCTTCCCAAGCTCGGCGGCTCCATTGAATAGCTTTCAAGAGATTGACAGTCTTATTTGGATTCTTACCAGCCTCGAGTTGTTGGAGCATATAGAGAACCCATTGCTTTCGATAGCGTAACTTGAATGACGCAATGATGCCTTGATCCAAAGGCTGCCAATAGGATGTTGTATTTGGAGGAAGCCATTCAATTCGGACGTTCTCAAGACCTTGTTTTCCACCAACCAATTCAACTCCAAGCTCGTGACCAGAGAAGTTATCTAACAAGAGTAAGATCTTCCTACCACGCATCTTCTTATTCAACCAGCGAAGATACTCCTCCATAATCAACTTAGTCATCCACTTTGACTTATTGTTTCGATATTGTACTCGCAGGTTCTTGAGGTTAATATGCTTAAAGCAACGAGGTTTCTTTGATTTGCCAATTGCCCAGGTGTCTAACTTCTCGGATCCATCCGCGTTGGTTGTAAAGGCAAGAGTAATTCGATCCTTACTCTTTTTACCTCCGCTTTGGACTTCCGTAGCAAGAGTACGATCTGGTGACATCTTCCAAAAGAGCCCTGTTTCGTCCATATTGAATATATCCTTGTCAGCGTACTCTTTGCAGAGCGTACGGACATCAGCCATTTGTGTAATATTCTCAGGATTGTTGATATCTGCAGCGGCAGCCTCTCCATGTTGTATGTATTCCTTAATCTTGAAACGCGTCTTAAACCCACCTAGCCAGCCATTTGACCACTTTGGCTCTTCGATATCGCGGTATTGTGGTAGAAGAATCCATATATCATGTGCTTTTGCCTTAAGGATCTCGCCTGTAATCGTAGCTTTCTTGTGTTGCATTCGCTGTTGCCATTCATACAATGCCCCCTCTAACTCTGGCCAGTCTCCCTTGTAATGTCTCTTTGCGCCTAGCTTTCCAGGCTTTTGATTATTGCTATCAAGGTGTGCGAACTGGGAGGAAAGAGCGAAAGATATTTGTCCTTGAGTAATTTTACGGCCAGTGGGTTGACTCTCAAACCAGGTAGCAAGTTGCTCTTGAGTACACGGGTGGGAGGCATAGCGACGGCGGAGGTTTCGGCGCTCGAGGTCGGTAATAGCATTTCTCTTTCTCTTAAGCTTTGGAGGATTCGGAGGATTCGAAGCTTCAGGAGCATCTGCCATATCCATATCGGCGGTGATAATGGCTATAGCTATAAGGATTATTTGGTGTACTGTAGAGGTTGGGACCCTAAAAAGTTAAGGATATCCTACGCGTCGAGGTTATCCTTAGCTCCCCGCAAAAAACGCGTGGGACCTTATCGGAGCATCCTTATTGGTCAGGTATCCTTATGAAGGTGCATCCTTATATAGGGGTTTCACTGTACTAGAGAAGATAAAGGCATTCTTGGAAAAGATTAAAATGGCTACTAAAGCATTTGAATCATCAAACAGTTGCCTTGATAATATTCTTCCTGGTATGGACTATATTTTGGGCCGATTCGAGGCTGGCAAGGCAGAGAATGAAGACGATGCATTTCTAGCCGCAATGTTCAACTCTGGTTGGTCAAAATTCAATGGCTATTATAGTCTTACCGACGAATCTTGCGCTTATACTATTGCCTTGGTATTAAATCCAAAACGCAAGTGGAAATATATTGAGCGGAAGTGGCCCAAATCGTGGCATAAGAAGGCAAAGGATATGGTTAAGAAGGTATGGGAGGACGAGTACTGGAAAGAGACTACACCAGCTCCTATTATTCAACAGACCTTAAAGCCAAAGAACGACTTTTGGGCAGAAATGGAAGCTGCTGATGCCCTTGATTTCGACCTTGTTGACGAGTATAAGCAATATTGTGCGGCACCTATTATCAATATTGATGATGCAATTGCTTGGTGGCTCGAGCCTACACAACAAAAGACCTTTCCAAACCTCTCAAAGATGGCCCTTGATTACCTCTCGATCCCTGCAATGTCTGCAGAGCCTGAGAGGCTATTTTCTAGCGCTAAAGTTACGATTTCAGATAGAAGAAGTCGTCTTGGAAGTGATGTCATTGAAGCCTTGGAGTGCTTACGATCATAGCTCCAAATCCAGGATACTGAGGCTGATTTGATTGTTGATATAAAGACAGATATCAAGCGGGAACAACAGGCAAGGGAAAAGGAGGGGCTAGAGAAGGTTGAGGAGGCTATGATCAGGGAGGATAATTCCTAGTGTTCTAAGTAATATTAGGAATATATTGGGAATAATATCATATGATATGATATTGGGCCTTCCAAGATCTGGTGTAGTGCGTATTGAGATTTTGATACTACAGTAATATCACGAATAGTCAATATTGCCAATATATCATATCACAATATTACTGACAACACTGATGTGGACGCTGCCGCGAGCCAGGACATCGCATTACAACATGTTCCCTAGGTCCTCGAGACATTGTAGATTAATTATTTTTAATTAGAATTAAATTTCTTAAGGCGTTGTAGAAATATCTGTATTTGAAGTCGCTGGGTATAGCTAAGGTGGACCGCTCGCTTGGGTGGACCGCTCACTTGTGGAATACGTTACTGGAGGGGGGTCCCAATACATCGACGCCATGTTACCTCAGTCCCTCATACGTTCGCTTATTATTAACGCTAGTCTACTTTGAGGCATGCTTACCTCAGCTTTTATGGCGATCGTCTGAGTTGTTAATTTGGTGAGCGTAATATTAGGAAGCGAGGTTTTGCAGTAAACAACACCAAAAGGACGCGAATGCGATATTTACACGATGTCAATTCTCAACACCACAACGCCTTTATCAAAAATCCAGCTCCACAATTTTGTGCGCCTTGAAGTCCTGTTTCTAAATCTGCTCTCGTTTTAAGAATTGATCCAAATTTGAGGTAGTTATGTGTACCGAGCGACTGTGTCAAACGGATAGATTGTAGGTACAGCTGAAAAGCCTGTCACGATGGCCGTCTCTAACCGACCCTGGCTGTTACAGTCTGGCTGTTACAAAAATCTAATAGAGATTGGCCGTATATTGCGTCGAAAGTATTATTATGTCGCCTTGCAGCCGCTCTTCGTCAAGTTGAGTGTGGTTTTAGTAGTTTTGACTGCTGCAAATTTTGAGTGGCAGATGCAGCCGACGACATATCGAGCTCTTGTGGAGCTGGCAATACTAAGGGTGGGGCGACAGCGAGGTTGCGACAACGAGGTCAATATGACCTACTGAGTTTCTCTACAAATTCTAAACCAAAACCCTTAGCCAAGTTTTGTAGCTTTGCTCAAGCGTGTACCGCCTACGCAATACAGAATGAGTGGATACGAGGGGAGGCACGTGAATCATTCTCCGTTACAAGCCACCTACATCCAATTTAGGCTTTTACGAGTATTTGAGAAAGGTTTGGCAGGCTAGCCACGACTCTACAGATCAAATTTTGGATACTGTTTATTTTCAAATACCCGTTTGATGCCCTCTTGCACAAGGAGTGGCCAGTTTTGTAGCCTGTTAAAGAATTTGTCCGTGGGTGTCCCCAAAAGGTGCGGAAATAGCGGGAATGCATTTCAGTCTCGCAGGGAGCCATTAAACAAAAAGCATTTTATGCAGGGCTGACAAACACAATTCCATCGGTGGCCTGAAATGAATATCACATTTCGGTATGCTATTCGATTTCAAGTCTTGAAGCGGGCTCCATACAATTACTCAGAAGGAGACAGACATAAGACTATCAACTTTTCGGAAACCTTTCAATCATCACTCTTGCAGATTTCTCTCCACTCTCCAGTTTCACGCGTCCCCAAAGATAGCCCTCGACCCATCGATTAATTTAGGCAGCACTGGTAGTTGCTCCCTCCAGGGCAGTGTCCTATAAGTAGCAATACCTCAGCCCCATATTCATAATCAACAAGATGGTAGCTAAGCAATGAAACAACTTACCAGGCTCAAAGTCACCAGAGCAGTCAAACGTAGTCCATGTACAAAAGGACGAACCACCACAAGGGTTCGTGCTTATCGAACCCGCCAACCCGATCACGCAGCACCTTATGTTAGAGGCGTCGGAGGGGCAGCCGCCGGAAATGTATGAGCCACTGTAGGAATTGCAGGTACTTGTGCTAACACAGATGCCATGTGTTAAATAGCTGCCAGTCGCAGTACCACTGCAGTGGCCATTGAGTGCGGCGATGGCAGTAAATGGAAAGAGAGCAAGAAGATACGCGGAACGCATTGCGGCGCATTCAGGGAGATAGTCGGTGTTGGGGACAGAAAGCGGATGTGTTTAACAAGAGCAATAAACCCGAAACCAGAGAGGACTTGCCTGCCGCTTAAATAGTTTTTCAGACAGTGTAGATGCCAGGACACGCTACAGGCCAGGAAAGTCCCCCATTGACCACTTTCCTAAAATCCATGTCATTCCTTACATGCGACAGTGATGTGCATACCCGGAACAGTTCGTAGTTTGAAGAGACCGCAATTCAGAGAGTAAGAAAGGCTAGAGGATCCTCCGTCTCATGCAGAGGATATGTTTTGGGTTGCCCGCAGGGTAATCTACAGCTGATTATATGATAATAATCAGCTCATAGAAACAAGGTCCGGGATTGTGCCACTCAGCAGTGCTTTCAATGTGTATCGGAGTTGTAGTAACCACTGCACGAAAAGCCACTGAATCTTCTGATTCGTGCGGATGGCGCGGCTAATTTGATACAGACGCAGCATCAAGCCAAACATTCCACATCGAGTAGTTCCCCGCAGTAAGTCATCAACGCATCCTAGGGGAGACCTTGCATACTCTTATACTGCAAGTCACACGCGCAGCCTTCCATGAGCCTGAAAATGCTCACCGACAAACTACACCAAGTGCATCAGAATTAGACTAGGCCAAAAATGGCATTTATCTAGCTGACACTTTTTACCCTACAAAAGAGTCGGAAAGCGCTCGAAAATCTATACAGCAAATTGTCTTCCAGAGGATACGCGACAGTTTATTCATTATGCCGTCACGCCGTTCTGAATGTCCCACGACGCACAGGCCTCCACCTGAATGTATTTAAGTTTTCGCTCGTAGGATAGACCTTAGAAAAAACAAGAACAAGTCAACCACCTGCAACGAGCATATATAGCACTGCGTTGAGATCGCGGTGCTACGTGCCCCGTGGGTAACCGACTTAAGCAATTTCAAGTCATCAATACGAAGAAGTATCACAGAGAGTGATACTAACAGTTTCAGATGCTTGAAGATAGTGATCCTTTGACAAAAAGACTCTTGTTTCGAAAGATTATAAAAGGGTTTGAAGAGCAAGAAAGTGTTCTAGCAGATTATAGCTATCGAATACAGTCTTTGGAAGTTCAAGTAGAGAAAGCTAGACCAAGAAAACGAATGAAAGTTAGGACTACAGTAAAACCTGGCTATAAGCATGGCCTCCGGACCGAGGGTTATATGCTTATAGGTCAGGATATGCTTATGGCCAGGTGCACGTGACCGTGGCTTTAATACTCCCAGCTTGTGTAGTTAGCAAGTGTGCGGTCGGGTGTAAATTTCCAGAAAAGTCCAGTTTCATCCATATTGAGAACATCATCAGGATTGTATTCCATAATAAGAAGGCGTACTTTCTCTATCTGTGCAATAGCGTCGGGTTTGTCGATTTCTGCAGAAGCCGCTTCTCCATGGTTGACGCATTCTTTCATGTTGAAACGCTTCTGAAAGCCTGGAGACAGCCATTAGAGAACTTAGGCTGTTCCTTCCCCTGATATTACGGCAAAGCGTTCCATAACTTCGCAGCTTGTTGCTTGAGAAGCTCTTCTGTAATAACTGCTTTCTTTTTCTGCATACGCTGCTGCCATTCAACCAACGCTGCCTCGAGTTCTGGCCATTCCCCCGCACTTGATCTTTGTGCCTGTAGCGCCAACTTGTCTTTCTTTTTATCGAGATCGTCGATATAATCGTACTTTTGGAAAGGATTCGGGAAACCTGGCCCTGGTCAAGCTTGTGCCCCAGTCTCTTGCCGGAACCAGTTATCAGGTCACTCTGCTTGCAAAGGTGCTTGTAACAACTCAAGCTGAACTGGGATCTCGATCCGTAGATCTAGGTAGAAGGACTCAGAGGTGTGAACAACTATCAATTGTTATAACTAAGAGAACAAGCTACAGACAGAAGAAGGGAAGGAAAGCAGTGCCTTATATACAGGAGGTTGGCCAGGGGCCAGCTTAAGCGAGCCCAGTGGTAGCAGGGGCTAAGCTCGGATAGGGCCAGGGCCGTGACAGTGCTCCTTATATCGCTTTCGGAGGATTGTGCGTTCGCTGTCTGTCACCGCCTTGCGCTTTTGAGGGATACTTGAAAATGACGACGCGTTTGAGGCCATATTTGCTATAGAATAAGGGTTGAGAGTAGAGGATTAATATGCTTAAGGTGAGGGAGGTTTTGGTGTTTTTTTTGATTCGGGACCGGCCAATCATAAGCATATGCTTAAAATTAAGGTTATGCTTATGACCCATACAAATTCGCTTGGGACTTATCGCTGCATGCTTATTGGTCAGGATATGTTTATCTCCAATATGCTTATAGCCAGGTTTTACTGTAGTCCAAATTCTAAGTTTGCGGACATTGCTAAGATCAGGAAGACGCAATTGGCTGCAGGAGAAGCTAGGCCTGAAGAGGAAGATGAAGAAGCAGCTAATGAATCTAATTCTACTTTGGATTGTATTTTAATTGAGTAGTCATTTAGTTATATTTATTTTAGTTGGGTTGGTACTCGCTTATTTAGGTGTTCCGAATGGGGGTGCACGGACTTAACACGGTGGAAGCTGCGGGGTAAGCTTATGTACCTTACCCCAACCATCAATAAGGTCACCCAATAACAGGAATCGCTCTCTAACCCCGCACCTACATAGAAAAAGCAAGATTTGAATGCTTTTAAAAATAATATACCAGTGTTCTACTAATTGATCATTTAACGGCAAATGACTAGAATACCATCAAAAAGTGACCAAAACCCTAGATTACCATACTTTCTGTCGGTTTCACAGGGGGTGGCCTATTAAGAGTATACTCTTGTTCTGATGGTGTTGCAAATAGGTGTAGCATTAAGAGGTTGCAGGTGGAAGAGAGCTCTTAAGGACGCTCTCTTCGGCTAATGTACCTAATCGGGTTAAGCCCGATTAGGCTCTTGTCCCTCTGTTCCGACACTTTCTGTTGGCATAGGACTGAAATACCACAATTTTGTCTTGGCAAAAAAAAAGTGGTATTTCAGTCCGAAGCACGCAAAATAATGGTAATCCAGTCCTACTACTGTAAACCGCTTGTATGACTGGATTACCATCATTTTGCGTGCTTCTGACTGAAATACCACTTTTTCCCGGCCAAGACGCTACTGCACGTACTTTTCACACACCCACAATTCTACGAGGTCTGGGAAAGCGTACGGAGTCAATTAGTTGCAATAGAAACTGAAATAAAATAAAGTCAAATATAAAGATTTACACTGTAACAACTCAAAGCGAATAAAAAGAACAAGCTACAGACAAAAAAAGGGAAAGAAAGCAGTGCTTTATATACAGGAACTGGCTAAAAGCCAGTGTAAACAAGCCCTGTAATGTCAGAGGCCGAGCCCTGTAGTGTCAGGGGCCGAGCCCTATAGTGTTAGGGGCCGAGCCCTATAGTGTTAGGGGCCAAGCCCTGTAGTGTTAGGGGCCGAGGTAAAGCCGTGACAACTACAGGCTTGCTTATAAGGGATGTACTACTCTCCCTAAATTACCATAATTTTTTTGGCGATGCCCTAGAATACCATAAAAGTGGTATTTCAGTCCTATGCCAACAAAAAGTATGGTAATCTTGGGTTTTGTGCACTTTTTGATGGTATTCTAGTCATTTGCCGTTATAAAAATGTAATGACAATCGTAACACCATCGACACTAATAGCTTGGCAGACTTGGCCCTAACCAAAGGTTGCATCAACCCCCAGATCTACGGGCCACCGTCTACACGCCTAAACCTAAGCCTACACCATGACTCGGCCCATCATCTCTTTTTAAAAAAATTTACATACCTATCATGGCTTCATGATAGGGCATAAATTCATCTCCCAAACGAGTTTGCTTAGCTTGTCCATTTCATCGTGACCCGTTGCTGGTTCATCCTCCTGCACCACACCGCACTTACAGAGGAAGCTCCAAAGGGCGAACGGGTTTAACTTTTGCCTTTCGCTTTGCACTTGCGTTAGCAAGGAACTGCAACTGGAACAGTTTCAACACTACTGCATTGATTGCTGTGAGCAGTGGAATGCTCACTAGTGCTAGCCTCAGAAAAGGCTTGGCTTAGACTTTGCGGCAATACATATACGCCGCCAGCCCACTTGTCAGAACGCCACAACGAATATCGTCCGCATCGCAGCAAGTTTCTTGTGCCTTAAACCTGCTCTTGTCCATTTAGCCTTGGTGGCTGTCTTTTGTATACTGCACAGTTCCAGCCTCGTCATCAACAACATCAACACTACGATCTCCTCTTGCACCTCGTCGCGTTCGATAGCACGCTGCCTTCCTTACGCTGGGCACGCCAAATAACCGCTACAGCATCTAGCAGAAAAGCTATGTCGAGCGCGTGCAGTTCAAGGAGCCCTGCTGCAGAGGATTTGGAGCAACCAAGAAAGAAAGGTCAGGTTACCTGCTGCACAGCAATTGGAATTGAGCTAACGATTGGTCATAGGAGCACGAGGAGGCAAACGAGCCGTTACACATCTTAGCAAGGCTCAATTAGCCAGGAAACGCGCAAATGATCGAGAGGCGCAACGGAATATCAGAGCACGGATAAAAGCGCATATCGAGACTCTTAAAAAGAGAGTGGAAGAACTCGAGGCTTCCGGCAGATCGGGTAGCGTGGAAAGAATCATAAAAAGGAACGAACAGCTGGAAGTGGAGGTTGAAGGGCTTAGGGCACAGCTGGCTCTGGCGCAAGCCGGGACCCCAGAAGAACAACCCCCAAACATACAGGAAAAACTTGTGACTCCACACAAAGCTGGATTAGAGTGGCTGCTAGAGCCAGAACCCGGGACCGGCCCATGGATCCCTCGAGGACACCAAAATTCCCCAATAGACAATGCTGGACAGCTGGCTCAGATGGGCAACGACACCCAATATCCACCAGAGAAGCTCTATCTACCAGGTGTGAGCAAATACGAAGATTCTAAAAAGCCCCAAGATCTATATATCCCATCGGCAATTCCAATATGGGATGATCAAATTGCCATCGACAAAAACTCACAAGGCTTGCTGAAGCCAACCCTTTCCTGGACACCATTCCACCCAGTACTTCCCCAGCCGTCCGGATATGCGGACCTGAACCCGGCCGGCTTCTCAGAAGTAAGTCAAGAGCCGTTGAAGCAAGTCGTATTGTGGTATGTAGGCTGGTCGACGACCAGCTGATTGTCGGGATAGGTTATCAGCACGCCAACATTTCCCAACACAACAAGCTAGCAATTCCAGCCTTCCGTATACGCATGACAAATATCTGCCAAGCTTAAGGCACCCATCGCACTTGTACATCAGCTAATGTTCTCGTCACCCGCTTTCAGCGTCACTTTCACATCACACAGGACGTGGGTGAAGAGAGCTTGATCGGACCTGAGTATGCATTACCCAAACTTCTACACAAGACAATTCTAACTATTTTCTAGATTTTCGTCCGCGAATGTTGTCTCTGACCAGCCTGGTCTAGCAAACCCACCCTCCACATTAACCGAAGTCATGACACGTTAGGCAGCTGTCCTCTCTTAGTCATGGCTTCGTGCTCATTCCCGAAAAGCTCGCCTTTTTCAATGTACATGTACCGCTTCGTATAACACTTACAAAGCTCTACACGACTGGCAAGCTCCTTTGTGCAAGCAAGCTATCCACAGCACATCCAGCGTGGATGGGTCTTCCACCCTGGCCTTCGTTTCGTGACTAGGCACTTTATGATAACATGGAGTTTCAGAGCGATTAAGCTACCAACTTTTCTGTCAGCTTTCCGCGTGATTCCATGAAGGCGTTAGTCTTCGAGAATAGTCAAATTATGGTGAGCCAGATGATGGACTGACATTTAAGCAATATCAAGAATATGAGTATCAAGCGTTCATTTGCGCTTAGGTGTCTAGAGTTCAAGGGTGTATGTCGACTTGATAAAGTTTAGGCAAATGTACATAGGTAACAAATTTTTTGGGGGATTTTTATGAGGAGTTCATATTGGTGGGGATGCTGGGACAGAACTAGCTGGAAGGAGGTTTGAGTATGTGGCGCGTGTCTCGGTAGTAAGGAGCTACAAGGCTTAAGACAATTGAGGCCCCCCGTGTGATAAGTCTTCAAGACGTTCCGTATGTGAAATAAGCTATGAATAATTTTTACAATAACATAGAGAAGTAATCTGACCAGGTACAGCAGTCGTGTTGCTGTGGAAAGTATAGGATAGTTGTGCTTCAGGAACGACATGAAAGTTGGTTGTTGAACCATTACTTAAAATTGGGATGTGGGGCAAATACAGTGAAACTGCTTTCTATGGGAATTCCTTATGTGGGAAACCTCGATATATGGGAACAAAAGCCTGGAACCGTTGTTTAATTTTCATTACTTTGCAACCTGTATTATAGCCTCGATTCGATCAAACAGATACAAAAGCCGTGGCGGAAAAATTCCGACCCCACAGACTCTCAAAAATGAGGAACGATATGATATCTCAGCTAGGTTGTCTTCCTTCTTGGTCCTCTATGCTAGGATCTTCTAACATCTATAGGTCAAGTCCCTGATTTGATAGAGGAAGTGGCTCCAGGTACGATCGTTACGGACATGGAGACTATAAAATAGAGGCTACACCTTATGGAACATCCTCCGCTTCCAACCATTAGCCTTGGATCTCGGTCGCAATAAATGAGGGATATAGCAGAGATGAGCAAGCACTAGGCATGTCGCGATGTCGAGGCAAATGGCGATCCAAGTACTTTCAGTAGTCGTCCACTTACGTCGCTTGGATTACACGTCTCTGCCACCAATCATCGTAACTTAGTAGGGAACAAACCAAATGTAAATGTGGAACTGCAGACCGTACAATCTTCGTGCTGACCACGTGTGAAAAGTTGAGACTGATGATGACTTTACAATGGGACCTGTATTCTAGACCCATCAACGCTAGGCAATAGGGAAATAGCGTATATATGGCAACTGGTTTATTTTCATATTGCCATTGCTTGAACATGGCCAATTGCATTTGGATAGTTCTGGCGGAAGTGAAGAGTAACTGCATGTCATCCTTGGGAGAGTATGGTGGCTCAAGAAAAAGCGCTTATCATATCTGTACCACTCAAATTCTGCATGTCATCAAAAGTGAAGGAGCTCGAGAGGCACAGCGACAATTAGAGGCGGGGGGGGATGAGCAAGGTTCGGGACCATGACATGGTTTTCCTGATACTGTAATGGCATTTGGCCTACTTGGTGAAGTGACAACCACCATGCGGCACAGCTTAGGAATGAATAATCACGTGGTCAGCTGCGAAACCAGACGACATAAAGGATAATGAAACTAAGCCATTTAGAGTAATACACTTTGCACCAGGCTCGGTAAAACTGCTATTCTTACAGCCCTTTTTGCATTCTTACGGTTCTGAGCCAGATTGGGCAAGAGGACGGAGGTTTCAGCCTCTGAGTCGGGCAGTGTTGGTCACATGGTAGCCATTGGCTCAGGGGTTAAGAGTTGCAGAGTGGATTCCTTTCCTCTCTTTCTCTAACAGAACGAGAAAATACGCAATGATAAGCAGGAGGAATTGGGGATGCCTTTAGGCTCTCTATTGTTGTCTACCGTATAGTTTGGCATATAAGACCCCCCATTGTGGCCCGTGCGAGCATTTTAACCTCCTCTAAGGGGGTTCTTATACCAAAGGGGGTCTTATATGCTAAATTTTGGGTGAGTACGCTTAGTAATCGCACTCGAGCAATCCACCAATCAAACACGTCAATTTTAACTTGATTTCAGACGCGTCTCTTCTCTTCCCACTGGTAATTTCTCTATATTGGTCTAAATCAACAAGATGTCGAACCCATTCGAGATTGCCGCTAGAACTGCAATGTCTATACCTCCTTCCACACCAAATCTAGTAGTCCTTACTATTAAACCCGGCCCGAAGCCCAAACCTTTGACCGAACGCAAAAGCCTCCATACCGTATTAACTAGCATATAAGCCCCCTCTTCGCTATAAGCCCCCCCGGCATATAGTCCCCCTCCCAGCGAAGGGTTGTTGTCCCGACATTTTTTGGAATATGTTAGTACAATTAACTAGAGAGGTCATGTGGTCACGCACTTGAACGAAGGGTGTCGTTCACGTGACCCGGAACGGGGTTATATAACTCGTAGTTTCACCGTAGTTAGAACTTAACAATCAATCAATCACTCACTCAAGAATACAATAGGCACTCACGTCAGGAACGTGGTGGTGCCCCGTATTAGAGTGAACCCACAGAATATAAACCCCCCTTAAAATATATTATATTAACCAAATGAACCTATTCCCAAATCCAAATTACGCCACGTCTACTACAATAGTTTCATCCATATCCACTATATCATCCTCATCATCAATGGGGATTGCAGAGGATAGTTTCTCTACCTCCTTCGGTGTCAAATTGCTTTGCAATTCTTCTGAATCCCCGCCTTCTGTAGGGCGCCAGTCCTTCCAATTTCCAACCTCAACCCCAAGAAAGTCCTTAATCTTAACCTTATGATCTTGACTCCCATCAATAGGTAATCCTAGCCCGACTTGCTCGAAGGCTTGACGGAGCATCTCACTGTCTTCAGCATGCATATCCTCCCAAGCTTGCCCTACCCATTTCGTCAAAAGATCTCGCCGCTGGCCAATTGAATATTTGCCCTCTACCCACTCGATTTCATGTTCATCGATATATTGATCTGCTAGCTCTTCAATTCGTGCTTTCAAGGACTTATTGACCACTGTATCACAGACTTGAACAAAGCCAGTAGTGCCACTAGGGATAAATGATGTAGTGCATCTAATAGCTTTGAAGCTATTAATGACCTCTTTTGTTTTCTGACCAGAGAAGACGTCTAGAGAGAGGAATCGAGGTGGCCTTTGAGTCGAATTTCGTGGGAAGCAAGGGTAATTCGAAGACGGGGTATAAATATGCTTGACCCATTCCACCATGAGATCGGTATTAGACCATGCTTTTGGATTAAACATCACCTCAACTCTTGGATCATAGAGCTTGTATTCTCGCCTCAGATTGCCTGCCTTCGGCTTTTGTCTATGATCTTCATTCTTGCCATGAAAGATCAATAAAGGCTTGCAGCGCCGAATACCATCTGCATGAACCATAATTTGAAGTGTAGCTTGCCGGCGGTCCCATCCAGAGCCAGTTTGTTTGACAAATACAGTCTTGATACCCTTTGTATCATATGTTGTGTTATCGAGGAACTCAAATGATATTGGCGTTTGGTCCATATTCGCAATCTCCGAGAGCTCGAAGTTAAACTTGGCTTGGGCACGTCGATTGAATTGTAGCCAATTGACGATCTTCTCCTTATAGTCCTCTGGTATAACCTGCGCCTTCTTTGTAGGTTGACGTAGACTAAGGTGCTTTCTCTTTAAGAAGGCACGTAGCCAACCATTAGAGAAGACCATCCCATCAAAGACTTTTCTCTTCTCTACAATCGTTACTTTATGAGGCCACAACTTTTCAAATTCAAGTTTAGCATTCCGTCGAATCCAATTCTCTCCAACCTTTCTTCCAATTTTCCTTTTCTCAAGTATTAAAGCGTGCAGCTGGTCTTCCATTATTGGGAACTTGGATGGATGGGTAAGCTTGCCCTTTCTTGACCCTTTGCGTAAAGCGCGTATTTTGTCGGCATCCTTCTTCCATCTACGTAACTGGGCCGTTTCTAAACCCAAGTCTCTGCAAGCCTGTTTATGGGATATAAGAACCATCAGTTCCTTTTTTGAATCCCACACATTTTTGATTGTGGCATAGCCAATAGCTGCAAGCTTTTGTTCTCGAGTATGGGATCGTCTGCGTAGATCACCGTTGGCTGAAGAGCCGGAGTCTGATTCGTCATCATTCTCGGCTTTGAATTGAGCTAATAGGCCATCTGCGGTAGCAGCAATAGGGATTGTATTGTGGCGCGCTAGCTGAAGGGCATGAAGGGTGCGACGTTCAGCTAGAGGCTTAGGTTTCGGGCCGGGTTTAGGAGCTGGAATTGATAGATTTGGCATAAGAGAAGGTTTAAGTGGTAAAGCTTGAGCAGCAATCTCGAATGGGTTCGACATCTTGTTGTGTAGGCTTGATATCAAGGAATTAGTGATACGATTAGAGCGAGACGCGTTTGAAATAAGATTTCAATGTACGCGTTTCATTGGTGGATTAGTGATTACTAAGCAATATTCTAAGATTTTGGCATATAAGACCCCCTTTGGTATAATCCCCCTCCTAGAGAGGGTCATTTGTCTCGCACGGGCCACATTGGGGGGGGCTTATATGTGTTGTAGTCCATACACGAATATAGCCATTCGGGAATGGCTAGACCCCATCATTCACGAATAGGGTCTATCGGTCTATGGGGTCCCCCCTATTCCCGAAGGGGGTCTCCACCATTCAGGAATGGGGTCATTCGCAACTGGGGCGTGCGCCACCCACGAATATCTAGCTATTTCTCTATCGCGGCACCCGAGTTACGAATAAGAATATTCTTAAAAGGGGCGCCGCGATAGCCGAATAGCCAGATATTCGTAGGTGGGGGGGTTGCCCATTCGCGAATAGAGGCCCCCCATCTATGAATGGGGTGAAGCTATTCACGAATAAGAGGTGTAAAATTACTTTTATTCTTCTAAGTCTCTACTGTAATAGTATCTTCTTCCGTGTCAGCACGCACCCTCTTCTTTCCTTTATTAAACAGGGTGTATTCGCTCTTTGCACTTGTAACCTTCGGCAGTACAGTAATCATATCAAAGAACTTCTCTCTAATTGAAGGCGGGAATTGGTTTATAGGTCGCTCGCCAGACATTATACGTGAGTATTCAAACGATTTGAGCACTTAAAATAATTTGAGTGATTGAAACAAGTTGAGCGATTGAGAGGGGACATAAAAGTAGGCATGAGAAATACTATGTAAAATGGAGGTCTATGAAGGTACTTCACCGCTGTTTTGGATTTTTCAGCTTCGGTGGCACTTACATAGGGAAATGAAGCTATTCCCGACTGGGGGTACCCCATTTACGAATAGGAATGTATTCTTGAATGGGGTCCCCCTGGATGTGAATAGGCTTATTCTATTCGTGACTGGGGGACTATCTTTGTATAGGGTACCCCATTCGGGAATAGACTACCCCATTGACGAATCACAGCCAGTTACCAATATTCTTATATGGGGTACCCATTCCTGAATGGGGTGCTCGCCATTCGGGAATGGCTATATTCGTGTATGGACTACAACATATGCTAGTTAATACGGTACTCGAGCGTAGCGACGTAGCGCATAGGCTAAAAGGCCGCAAGCTCGTAGTATATATGAGAATATTAGAAAATATGGTTGGAATGCAATTTCCATATATTTATAGTAGTTAGTGGGGCTTATTCACTACTAAAACCCAAATCAGAAAAAAAGAGATAAAAGAGGGTAGGAAGTGTATGAGTTTCATCAGCCGTCGTCATACCACAAAGGCAAAGCAAAAATAACCTAGCTCAAACAGCAAAGAGCGACCTCGTATTCAAATTCTCTCACAGCATACGAATCCTTAACTCCAAAAACACTCACCTCCCATGTCCACCCATCGATCAATTGTTCTGCACCATCGCAAACCCCAGCGCCTCCGCTGGCGCATTGTTCCCCATGACATCGACCGGCCGCGGGCCCAGACCTGCAGAGCTCTGGCCCGCAATGGCTGGCGTCTGGCCCAAGATGCCGATGCTGTAGGGGTTCGCAGTGGTACCATTGGAGCCTACAGCCCGCACGCCCAGGATGCCAAGGTTGTCAAAGAAGGACACGAAGCCCGCTTGTCGCAGGCGCGAGATCAAGGGGTTAAATACGGTGACCCCTCGGGTGAACACTGGGTTCATAAAATCGGCGGAGAAGAAGCTGGTATTTGCAGCAGGGACGCTGAGGTTGACGACCTGTGGGGGGCCGAATCCGGGTCCGCTGATGCCGGGGAAGATGATAAGCATGGGCGCTGTGTTGGTGGTGTCGGAGACGTAGGCGACTAGATCGCGATAGAGGGAGAAGTACACGGTGGTGAGGTTCCAGCTCAGATAGGAGGTGGTGGGGAGACTGCCCCAGGTGATGGGGAAGGTCTGGGTCTTGACCAATTTGACGGCCGGCCCATTTATGCTCAATATATCGATTTGGATGGTGTTTGGGGTTGGATATGTTGGCCCATAGGAAATACGGACGACCTGAGGTAAAGGAGCGGTATCCAAGGAGGCGGCGAGAACGGCTTGAGCAGGATAGGAGACCGACAAGTCCAGGAAAGTTGTTACTATGGGGTTTTTGTAACCATTTGTAAAGGTCGCGAAGTACCATGCATTAGTTGCGGTCTGGTTATCATAACCGCACGCAATCATAATATCAGGGCTGTTGAAAAAAGGGTATCGGAGGTTCAAGATGTGACTGCGATACCATCAGTGAAAAGTTCCAAGGTAGATAGCAACTTAGTAGTATAGGGGGACGTACTTGATTGCCCCAGTAGTCCAGGTCTGCGCAAGAACAGGGGTGGTTGACATGTCCTTCGGCATAGTCCATACCTCAAGCTTGTACTTATAGGGGGGGCCGCCGTTGTAGAGGAAATACTTTACCAATCCCAAATCCGGCGAGTCCTGGCTGTACTGTCCTATCACGGAGTCTCCTTCCCTCCACGCAGTATTTCCGTCAGAGCCAGTCACATCCCAGAACAGAGTCACCGGAGTACTTGTTGGAACACCCAGCTCGGTGCTTGCCTGGATTGCGAGATGCCTGGGAAACACGGTCCCTGACTCTACGGTGACTCGACCGACCAGAAGATAGATGCCCGTATTGAAGGACGGCGAAGTCATCGAAACCCACGTGGTTATACCAGAGACAGCAGCAACTGGCAACGAAGTCTGTGCCAACATGTTCCAGGAGGATGTGGTTAGCGGTGACCCGCCATACATATTCACGATTAAATTGTTATTCTGTCCTTGGCGAACATGAACAATTTGGTTGGGTGATCGGAATCCTTGTGTATACGGATGAAGATTTTGATCTTCCACGGATGCTTCAACGGTGGACAAAATACTGTTCCACGCTACCCAACTAGGCGGGTTGGAGTACGCCGTGTATGGCGAGGGCAAGTTGCCATTATATCTGCGATCTACGTTGGAGCGTAGATAGAGTTTATTGGGGTCGTTTTTGTTCCACACAAACATTGGGTCGAAATTGTTGTCACCGGCCAACACCGCAAGATTTGGGATCTAGGGGCAGGTCAGCTACAGTTGCAGATGTTCATCTACGGCCAGCATCAACACTTACCAGACCGAGAGCCGAGTAGTTGGCGGGAGCAGGCGCTACCCCGTTCGTGAAGGCATTGTAAACCTAGCCGATTCCTGCCTGGCAAGCCAAAATCGCCTGCTGGAAGTTCTGGGCCGACTTTGCGCTGAACAGCTCCTTGTCGCCATATGCGGCCCAGGACTTGCCAAAGGCATTCGTCACCCACATTCCATTGGCATTCTCCTCGTCATGTTGCTTTTGGGCACAGCGATCGGCGGGATAGGGGCTGACGTCTGAGTCGCCCCCCACGGCCCAGTGAAGAACCCGGCGGGGCTCACGCAGGTGGCCCGGAGCGAAGAGGTCGGTCAGGTAGTGCTGCGCGAAGGCCTCCAAGAAATACGCTTGAGTCAATAGAGTCTGGTTCCCAGATGAGCGGCCCGCTAGGGCTTGGCTGATGGCGGCGGAGTGTCCTGCCTTGTAGGCCCGCACGGCGTCCTGGCCAAAATGATCAAAATTGCACATGGCAATCCAGAGATAGCCCTGCGAGCACGAAAAATACTGCTTATCGTATCTGCTTGCGATTTCAAAGTAGACCTGGGTGAAAGTCAGCCATATGCTGCAGAGAGATGACTCCTCAGAATAGTAGGGCTCACCTGCGCAGGGTCTTGGCCCGTACTCGTCCCATTCGCCACCGCAGCAGCTTCGGACTTCTGGACCTTGAGGATGCAGCCAAGGTAGCCTCCGTTGTCGGTTTGGAGATAGTTAGCAATTTGATTGAAGATCTTGATACTGCCTGCCGGGTTTGTGTCGTAGTTGTCGCTGACTTGCTCTGGGCAGCCGGGCAAGATAGACCACTGGGCATAATAGTCACCAGCCGTTGCCACAATGTCACCGAAGGACAGTATATTGGACCCAATCGTATAGGCAAACCGGTCGCCTGGTAGCACATACTTTGGATAGGTAAGATTGATAGAGTCACCGATCCATTTCTGCCGGAGTAGAGACATAAGCGAGCGGAAATATAGGGATGACGGGCAAAAGGGCAGCTCATTAGCAGCAATTGATCCAATGAAGGACCGGAAGAGGGTTCCTTACATGTTCTGCTGACTCGAACCGTTTGTTGACTGTATGAAGCTTCCCCGATTCATCGAGGATTGCTGGGTGCGCGGACACAGGCAAGATATCTATATTGAAGAGGAAGAGCAGCCACGGCAGGGCAGACGATAAGATATTCATGGTGAAACCGGCTTCGGGGATTTTGGGCTGCTATGAGCCAACGTTCGAGTACGGACAAGCAACGAAGCCGCCATTTGGAAAGCAAGCAGAGGGCTTTATATAAGATACAGTGACTCTGTGTCTACACTCGCATCCTTATCCCAAGACAGTTAAACCGACTGTACAGGTTGCTCAAATGAGGATACAAAGTGGCGCACCGAAAGAAAAGCCGGCATGGTTGCACCAGCTTCCCTTTTGAGGCCTGTATGAATAATGAAGTTCGGGGACGCACTTGTCATAAGCGATATCGAAAGAAAGCTGTTAAACACATCTTGATATGCCAGTATTTTAGGTATATGAAACTGTATTGTGCAATTAAATTACTCTATCTGAAAAATCTATTGTGTGTAACTTCGTTTAAGCCAATCGTTTCTCTCGCTGTCATGCTCAATTTCGTTAAACAGACAAATTATTTTGTACATTAATAAAATGTACATAATCCAAAACTTCATATTTCACCTATAGTATTAGAGAAGCTAGTCGCCGATTTGTATTGCATGGATTCAACCATGTCTAATATCCTGCTCGCCACACCAAGCCCCTTATAGCATCCTCAAAGAAAATCAATACATGGCTGCGATGATACGGCGCCTATGGGAGAGCCTCCTGTACAGGGGAATAGAAGGATGAACGTTAAATGTTAGAAGATGTATATAACTGGTTGAGACAGCTCGCGGAGAGGGGCTGGAGAAAAAAGCTAACCAGAAACCCATGAGCTGAGAACGAAAAAGAGTCGTAGCCCAAGGATGTGTGTACCATTGTCCCGTAACGATGAATATTGCCTGCAGCAGGGATATGATTGAGCCTAATTCGACGTGGCATCCTGAGGCCTGAGGCTCGCTATGTTTAATATTTCGTCTCGGCTCAAGAGTAAATAAACCCATCCCACACGTAAACTCAACCTACATATACTGTTCGCCTCATAACGCATCTTAACGGTGAACCGTTGGGGAGATTAAGCGAAGTCCCTGGTGTTTACGTGTCAGGTGCCAGGATGTCATGTGCTAAAGGGGCAAGGAGCGGCTCGGTAAGAGCCATGATGCTGGGCATGTATGGGCACGTGGGGAGCCGCCAGGGGTACGGAGGGTATAAGTAGGGGACTCGGGACGTAGTAGAGAGGGTAGAGATTAGTCTTGTATCAGAATTGCAGTTGACTTGTGCCACACTACTCCAGCACCTTACATTACGAGAACCACCAGCTGATCCACTACCACGCGCCCGCAAGCAGCTCCCCCGCCTGCACTCCTCCCTCACCGCCGCTCCACCTATCAGAATCTCTCTATGTGTTATGTACCGCCTCCACTTTCGGCACTCCAGCTCACCACTTCAGCGCCTACAAGATCTAGTATCCCGGCACTCCCCACCGTCAGCGGCGCCACCGCGCTACTAGCCGTTGTATTAAAGATTGACTGTGGAAAATACTATCTATTTATGAATCAGAGTAGCTGCTAGGGCTGAGATGCGGTTCCAAAACGACGTCATCGTGATGGCATTGTATAACTTACCTAACATTAAACAGGTTCAAAGTGCTGTTAATTGGCCCATTTCACAAGTTAAGAATAGGTATTAAAATACATGAAGTAACCAGAGGAGCCATATTATATCAGGAAGCACAAAACTGGTAAAAAATGCAGGAACATTGAGGTTTGAGATATTTCAATCAGAAGTTCAGGGGCGGGGCAGCCGCTGCAGCCCGACCCTACATGCACTGCCCAATAACTTACGTCCTATGACAGTTTCCTTCTTCTTACAGTGGCAATCCGAAAACAGCCAGGAAACCCGTGGTGATGTCCCGGATAGGACTGCAAGCCGAGACCTCTTAGTCAGGATCGTTTTACGTTTAGCGCTCCTAGGAATGTGGGGAAGAGACGTAAGAAATATTGAAGCGCTCCAGTTAATAAGCCTTCCCAACTGAGGGAGCAGCAGCCACGTCGCTAGTCGGGTTACAGCGTTATTCTCTACCCTGGCCAAGCTTTAGAAGCGCTGCTTTCTACCCTGGATTAACTTTTACTAGCGTAAAGCCCTCTACTATCCTCCCCCCTAAATAGAGGTTAAAGGGTGGGCTCCATGGGTATTGCTGCTTCTGAATGGCTATATGCCCTTGCAGCTCCTTGCAAAACCCACTTAATGCCCATTTTTCCTTCTTGCACGAGCCAGCAGCGATGGGGCAGAAGAGTCAAACTCTTAACTTGACTGGCGACAAAAGCTCTTGGCAATACCCATATGACCCATACTTTAACGTTTATTTAGGGGGGAGGATAGTACTCTGGCCAAGCTTTTCTCTACCTTGGCCCAACTGTAACCCCTCCAGGAAGAATGATCTCAGGAGTAATCTAGCTTCCAGCATACCGTGTATGGACTAGTTTCAAACTGTGTATCTATTGTCTGATATCAACTCAACCACACCACCGGCAAACCTGCTCCCGTTGTGATCCTTGATACACAGCAATATTCCCATATTTAATAATTATCTATAATAAAAATTTTACGGCCGCTTAGACCAATATGGATTCTGCAACAAAAGGTGGTGTGAGGATGTTTAGGGAATGTCAATGTCCCTCCGTCCAGTTTACGACTTATACTGTAAGAGTTAATCTAGAAGATTCTAGAAACCAAGTGGCAATTATTAATTACAATAAAGCCACGCGCTCCCCTTGAACCCTCTATGAAATAGAGATACAAAGAAAGAGATATCATATTAAGACTATAATACAAGGTTTATTATACTAGTTCTATACTACAAGCTTTAGCCCTTGTCTAAACTGAAGAAATGAAAGTCTCCCCGATGAATGTCCTAAAACGATAGTTTTATCACTAAAAGCTTCACACGTAGATCGGTAATCAGGAGGCAGCCAGAGAATATTTGCTTTACCTTCTACTACCCAATGATTAGATACACGTAAAGTAGGTAGCAGATTGCCGTCTGATGAGAAGGCGAGCGAAGTGACGGAGGCAGAGTGGCCCTCGAGCGTCTGCTGCACTGCTCCAGTCGCGGCGTCCCAGAGCCGTACCGTGTTGTTAGACCCAGACACGACCTGCTTGCCGTCTGGTGAGAAGGCGACCGAGCTAACCCAGTTCGAGTGGCCGTCGAGCGTCTGCTGTAGTGCTCCAGTCGCGGCGTCCCAGAGCCGTACCGTCTTGTCCCCAGACCCAGACACGACACCCAAGCGAACTGAGTGTTACACTACCTTCATAACTTGTGTTATTACTTTTATTTTTCCTTTGTAGTACAAAACTGTATGTGAACTTAGCCTCAGAACAGGAACAAGCACTGTATATATTTAGAACAGATATGTTGAATGCCTACCCAACCGGCGGAGGTAGGATTGCAAGTTGATACGCCTTCAGGAAGGCACGCTTCGGCTATTAATTGGATTGATATCTGTAGGAAAACTATTAGCAGGGGGTAGAAGGGGTAATACCTGGGCCTTGCGTAAATAATTAGACTGTAGTATAGCCTCTCCACGTCTTTATACCCTTCGGGAGGTGTTGTGGCAGCTACACTTCGTGTAGCCCACCAGACGTTAAATAAAGAAGAAGAAGAAGAAGAAGAAGAAGACCCAGACACGACCTGCTTGCCGTCTGGTGAGAAGGCGACCGAGCTGACGGAGCTCGAGTGGCCTTCGAGCGTCTGCAGCGCTGCACTCCAATGCTCTTGTACTCTAGGCTTTCTTTGGATCCAAGAGGGGATGCAATTTTCAAATGTATCTCGAACAATGCTCTTTTCTGGAGAAAAGACAAGTGCTGAACAATATGATTGAAGGGGTGCCTGTTCAATTACTGGTCGGCTATAGAGGGCGAACCGCTTTGCATCATGTATAAACGCACGTAAGTCGGGATTTTCATCGGCCTTGTTTACTTAGCATATTTTTCTCACGATATAGTCAAATAACATAAAGAAACTTACATGAAAATTCTCGAGCTTCATAATCATCACGATACCATCTGGCAGGCTTTTCATTAGGCTAAGCGCCTCAAGCCAGTAAAGATAGCTCTTTCTTAAAAAGCTGCAGACCGAGCCACTGCATTCAAGGTTATTGGTTGTGTTCCCTCGAGTATAACAGTCGATCAGGTGGTCCACCCAGTAGAGACAAGAATATCGTGCTGCGGCTAGTGGGTCTGGCTCAGGCTCCTTGACTTGGTCGATAGAGATTCCAGGAGCATTTAGGCTATAGATGTCTCGTCGCAAAGTCCTAGACATGACCTCGAGTGATCTCAAGAAGATGACATAGTGGGTCCCTTTCTCTCCAGAAGGAAAGATTTCATTGAATGCCTTTGCAAGAAGGTAGTCCTTTGCGGACTGATGTACAAAATAGATCGCATCTTTTCGAACGGTTAAGAACGAACCGCAAAAGCCAATAATCTCCTGTAATGACTCTACATCGTCGGACATGTCTTCGAGCACATCGATGAGCGATGCCAGCTCAGGCAAAGTGACAGGTCGGTACACGATCGCGATCGAGGCTAGTATTCGATTGCAGAGATTAGTATAGTTTGAGTTGTGTATTTGCTTCATCATTCGCTCGTAAAGAGCGTCAAGCCCTGGTGGAAAATCGTTTAGCCTTGCGAGAATAGCCAATTTGGGGATGCTCTCGAGATCCTGACAGACCAAAGCTACCCAGAGGAAAGTGCCGTTCGCATTTGAGGATAGATGGTCGAGCACTGCGTCTCGAATCCTGTTGTTATACTTCTTTCGCTGTGCCAGCTCAAGCACTTTATGTCGGATGAATATGCTGACAGCCGCAGAAATAGACTCTACATTCAGCTCAAGACTGAGATTCTGCCCGGCGTTCATCAGCCGTTCCCCGATATCCGGCCAGTTACGGCTAGAGACAATCCACTTGACACGAGGAGATTCGGACGACTTCCGGACGATAAAGTCTAATAGTTTCGGCAAGTCTGCTACGCATTCATCGAGTGCATCGATGATCAAGTAGGTTGTGTTTAAGCCCGGGTCCTGCAGAATGCTTGTGAAAATCTCGGACAAAGCAACCCAGGCATTCGCATCCTCGAAAAGAGTTTTGCCTCGTTGATCATACTTCTTCCGTACATGCGAGACAAGCGATGGCTGCTGATCGACAAGCATATATATCAGACCTCGCAGCATGGCTGTTGCGTTGTTAATTCGCGAATCAGTAGCCTGGTAGAAGAAGTACGATAGAAGATCCGAACTGGCTATAAACCTCTTCAGCTCGCTGATAATGCCGCAGAGTAGCATTGTCTTGCCCTTGCCGGGATCCCCTCTAATCCATAGCAGTCGGCTCTGCTGGGCGCTGCGCCATTGTTGGAAGTGGGAGTTCTCAAGGATCCAGCGATACGAGTCCTCTAGTAAGCTACCCTTAGTGTCCTCAATACGCCTCTTGTCATCGCGGGGATCAGTAAGGTGTAACTCTTGGATACATTTTTGCATCTTGTCGAACTCGTCCTTAAGCCGGGCGAGTGCATTTGCTGTCCCCTCGCCATAGATAGGGAGTATATAGACGTCGAAAATACCTAGCAATGAGTACGCTATATCTTCTTCTCGCTTGGTCCGGCGGTGTTGTATCCATCGCGATCGCTCCTGGAAGCTGAACTGAGATAAAGGATCTCCTTGAAGCGCAGAGTGAGGAATGTTCGTGATCTCGCAAATCAGTTGCCCTAGAGAACTCTTGTCACTAAGATGCTTGCGTTCCCGGGAGAAGAATTCAACCGAAAATGGAGCAAGGAGCTCTTGAAGCGTCCAGCCTCGAGTGAACCATCTACTCTTCCGGAAATCCGATTCCCACGCCCGCGGATTGCCCTCATTGTTGATGTCGACGGGAGGAATAGAGACATCCGACAAATAAACGTAGCATCGAGTCGCATTACGGTACCAGCGGAACATAGAGTTAATAGAGCGTGAGATTTCAGCGTCGCTTCTCTTGTCGATACAGCAGGTGTCAATCCAAAAGTATAGCAGACCATCCTGTCTAGCCTGTTCTTCACAGAACTGGATCTTCTCATAGCCAGGCTTATCCTCGCCAGTGCCGTTTATTATGTCCTCAAAAGTAACCTCCTCTATATCCGCCCCCCATGTGTGTGAAAGAATAGCATATTGGGGAATGCCATCGCCATTTAGGTCCTCGGTCAGGCTAAACTGGCCAGTGCTGTTGCGTTGCAGAAGACGCATTAGCAAGGATAGTTTTCGAGAACTTTAAGAAATATAGCTTGCCGTGAATCGTCGCAGAGTCAGCACGTAGGTGGAGGTGTTTGTCGAGTTGGATTGAAGGTTGAATGCAGGCTGGGTTCTTGTACCTGAACTGCAGCCTGGTGATAATCGTGGCATCGATGTGCATTGCTGCTGTACGCAAAGCTTGCCGATCGCTAGCGAGCTGCTGTAGGTGGCCATGATTGACCAGATTGTTTGACGCTCATGCGCGATTGAGCAATTATTTATTGTTGTCGCTGATGGTTTTAGCCTTCCGTACACACAGGCAATGTTATCTCCGTGTTCTTCGAATGAATGCATAATTCAAGCAAAAGTTGCCGGATACCATTTTGGGGCCTAAGGCAGAAAGTTCACTTTCATGCCACAGTTGGTCCAGGTGCCTAAGGCTTTAAATTCACAGAGCATGGCAAAAATAGTATTTCGTAAGTATCATCCGCGAACTATCTTGTATGAGTTTGCGAGCTACAGCAGCTACAAGGCTCATAGCAATTTCCAACTTTTGCTATAGGGCTCTGAGGGCCGTATATAGGCCTTTCATGAGTTCCGACAGTGGTATAAGCTGAATAGTTGTGCTTTGTTAAAGAAATTTTATTGCCCTACGTGTCGGAACAAAGGGACAGGAGCCTAATCGGGCTTAACCCGATTAGGTACATTAGCTGAAGAGAGCGTCCTTAAGAGCTCTCTTCCACCTGCAACCTCTTACTAGAGTGCTAGCCTACGGCTCGCACGAAGCCTTCGCACTATTACAAGAAAAGGCGTTATGATTAAGCAGCCATAGCGCCTTTAAAAAATCTTGAGGATATTAAGATTATAGCCATGTAGAAAAGCGATAGTGAAGCGAAAATATGTAAATTGCGGGATCAGGATAAGTACGTTTATAGCCATGCCCAAAAAAATGGTATGTTGTTTAGAGTAGTTACACTTAAAAGATTATCTATCAAAAGATGCAAGCCAGGGAATCTAGGTAAGTGTTAGGTAGTATGCGGTGTTCTCTCACCCAGAGGGAGACGTTCCTGCACCAGGTATATTGAAGTGACTATATTACTATATGATTCATCCCCTTCTTTTACGCGGAGTGATGGGGTCCCTGCCTTGACTTGGAAGAGTGGAAGCACCTGGCTGTAGCCTCCACAGTTTTAGCAATCTGAAAGTCGGTCCGGTTCTGTTCTTGAAATTGTAACTTCCAAACCACACCTGAGCCGCTACTTTGTCACCTGAAGTGAAAACAGAGGCTGCTAAGATTGGTCCGTCATCAGTGTCAGTAGTAGAAGTGCCGTCAAACCCATCAGGGAATGGGTCGCCGCTGGTAAAAGAGTCTGACAAGAGCTCCGATTCAGGAACCTTGATCCTTAAAGGATTGTTGATAGAATAACCTTCCCCACAGCGGGACAGCAGGCCTTTCAAGATGTTAAGTGTTGAGTCCTCCACAAGTAGCTGGGCAGAGAATTCAGGTTTATCCGGGCTAAAATGATTTTCTGCAGCTTTTAGGTTGAGGAAAGTACCGAGCTCGCCCACAAGAATCATCCCAAACTTTACATGTGGGTTCTCATCGTTGTATTCTTCTTTAGGGTCGTCGTATGAGAGCCATTTCAAGGTTCCCGCCTGGATAAGGTCCCAACTGAGTGGAGGGACAAGCTCCGCGAGGTTTTCAACATATATCTCTTGGTCACGGAAGTATTTGATATTTGGCACGCAACTTAGGGTTGATCGTGGAGGTGGGGTGGACAGCCGTTTCTTTTCTTTATAAGAGGAGGAAGGAGTCTGAGATGAGAGTGCGCTCGGGGAGCTAGGGCTTAGTGTCTGAATTATTGCTGTTAGTATCATAGGCAAGAGTGGTTGTTGGCCTTGTATTCAAACACCTACGTACCGAATCTGTATACCCCGCCTCCTGGCCTAATAGTAAATCAAGTTGTTCAACTTCATCAAAGCTCTCTCTAGCTCTCTTCCTTCCCTTGTCGCGTGTACGTATAGGCATTGTAAAAGAGAGCAGTATAACGAGCGCGAAACGTTCCTAAATAAGAGGATGAAGTATTATAGAGTTTAAAAGCTTGGTTATTCTCGACCTAAAGATAGGTTGAAGTAGAACGTCTAGAGGACTTGGAAATATGAAATCCTAGTACAGAAGTCCTACTGAATGAATTGTTGACTGGTCGTGTGACCAATTGATTAATTCATCGCGTCATTGATCCCGGCAAAATACAGGTATTCCTGAATCGGATACAGGATTCCTCCGGCCGAATACAGGATTTCCAATGGACTAAGAGTAGCAAAAAGCAATTATTCAAGGAGCATCGTTGTAGCGAATATTGTGTAACGTATTTGTGATATCCTAGGGGACGCCCATATTTGACGGAATAAATAGTCCCTACTGATCTGCAGTAAAGCAACTGCTTTAGTAGGTCGACCCACTTATTGTGTGTGTGTTAGATGGAGGAGCTACTCGAAAAGGACGTCGTCCCAGTAGAGAGAAAGCCTGCACCACCTTAAACACGTGACTATTCGTGATCAAGTAGTCCACGACCGAATAGTGTCTTGTTCGATATCCTCTAAACGCAGGATTTCAAGCTGGAGGTCTGCGTGAGGTGAAGCTTGTACATCAGCAAGCGTAATAGGTTCCCGTAACCAGACACCAGAAAGCGATCTTAGCCTCCCTAGTTGAACGTTGATAGAAGTCCATTTTTTATGTTCACTTAGGCCACGCTGAGCAGGGAATTTCAAGTCAACAATAAGGTTGACGAATGTAGAGCCTTGGCACTTGTAATCTGTGATTGCAAACCCAAGGGTCAGTGGAACCTGGTGCCGATGGAATGGAAGGTTCGACATTTCAGAGATTTCTCCTGTCATTTCAATAGGTAAGATAGGAACGAGCGCCACCGGCAGGTTAGAGAAGGAAAGATTGTGGTTGTGAGTAGGGCGTACAAGAAGGCATAGAAGCGGGGACGTACACAGGATGTACAGGTCGTCTAGCTCTATCCAGGTGGCTTCAAAAGGTAAATATATGACTAAAGACAGAAGGAGATACGTACGCTGCACATCTGTATCTAAGATTGCCCGCTCTGCAGTTCCAGTCATGCCATTAACCAAACCTGAACTAGTGTTCGTGTTCTGTAAAAGCATAACCGGCATTCCCTTGGTAAAAGCAAGGAATCCAGGACCTTTGAGTTTGCCGGTTTCTCCTACTCGAAACATCATCCTAATAAGGACCTCACGATCAAGATCAGCTATATTTGGAGTGTCATGCCGACCAGGGAAGAGATATATTTTTTGGCTGTTCTTTTTAGCGAAGATTTCGAGTTGAGTGAGGTTCACGTCTTCGCGAAGCTGATTGATCCGAATTACAGCTCGATCCGGAGGATCCTCTCCTCTTGCTACCCTTGCGGCTACTGTCTGGTGATTCAAGATAGCTACATCTTCCTTTGTTAATGTTGCGGAGCGTGCTCTTTCCAACATACCTTGAAATAAAAGGTCTTCTGCTTGGCGCATTTGTTCCGTAAGAAAAATCACCTTATTAAACCGACTCCAAATAGACTTGCCGGAGCTAAGTACCTGGTTGTAAGAAATATTCTGCCTCCATATCGCATGGCCGCCCACAGGAGTGAATTGATTGAAGTCCCCTAAGAGGATAACAATAGGAAGACCGCCAAAGACAGTTGAGCCCTCTCTATTTGAATCCCATATAGCACTGCAGCGGTCGTCTAACTGAACCAACGCTTCAAGCCCGACCATGCTGACTTCATCGACAATGAAGATTTTTTTATGAGCAAGCCTTAGTTTGGTCGCTGGGCGTACAGGTTGGTTGCCATATAAGGCAAGAGCAGAGTGGTAGGTTGAACCGCCGACGTTTGCCGCTGCAGCACCGGTAGAAGCAGTTAGGAGAACATCTTCTTGTTTCTGAACAATAGAGAGACCAAAGAGAAAGGCTTTAATCAGATAAGTCTTTCCGACGCCCCCGACACCCCCAAGGTAAAGCAGGAATTGGTCTTTGGTAGTATTGATTGGAACAGGACACAGGATCCGGTCGAATAAAGCTCGGATCACAAGCATCTGTTTGCCGTTCAGCTGGTACTGGCTTTTGATCAGGGAAATTATAGAGTCTGCAGTAGGAGTAACGTGAAACGTTGTTTGTAGGGTAGAGAGTGAGGCAGCCGAAAGAGGCAAGAGGTCCAGAGAAGGGGTTAAGGAAGCCGATTGGTCAACCGTAGAAAGTGAGGGTACGCTATTACACGTAGAAGCTCCAGCTTCTGAGTATGCCTGAAGCTCCTTGCCCCACGCCTTAACTATTGCACTGTCACAGAAATGCGTGCCAGTGTTTAATGGATCAAGCAGGACGCGTAGCCTACTAGTGCCATGGTTCACATCACCACGGACATCTAGAGCTGCTTGGAGCAGATGGTGGTGTGTAGGAAGGAGTGTAGCAAAATCGAGATCGATGTTAACCTCTTCCTCGTCGTTGTAAGTATTGTAATCTGTAGTTTCTAGGTAGTCATTGAACTCAATTCCTCGCTCCTTCCGGTCCTTATCAGCAGCTTCTTTACTCCGCCGTAAAAGCAGAACGTTCTGAGATAGATGTACTAGATATAAGGGGAGAGATTTAGCAACCAGGCTCCAAATGTAAGTGTTCTTATGTTCGGAGGCTCTAAGATCGTGAAGTTGGTTTTGTGGAAAATCCAAAGGGAGTCTATTCCACGGGTAGAATAAGCCAAGTAAAGTCTCATCAATTTCGTCCTGAGTCCTAGATGTGCTGGAAAGAACACTATTCTCAGTATCTCGAAATCGGGTAAAGCTCCCGCATAAGGAAGGTGTCGCTAGACTTTCGCTAGAATTGACCGAGACTTGCACATGAGTTGCGTATTGTGGGTGTGTATTTTCGAACAGAAAGCACATAGCACGTCCTGCAGCTGCAGCAAAAGTCTGTACGAAGATTTGAGAAGAGTACTCGTAGAAGCAAAGAGCCGCTAGTCTCGGGCCCCGTTTTCTGTAGTTCTCATATAATGAGGGGCGACGACTTTTCGAGTCAAACTCAGTATACTGTTCTGCCTCTGTTGCTGCAATATCAGGATCAGATTCATCTAACAATGCAGCAAGTGCAGTTTGAAAAGCGCCTTTCACCCAGTAGAAGTTAATAGTAACAGAACGCCCTCGTTGTGGTATGTAGAATGACGGTTGGTTAAGGAGGAAATGGGCTACTGCAGGAGCTCCAACCTCTGTATCTCTTGTAAACCTATGGTACGCTTTCAACGCAAATTTAGCCATATCCAGAGGTTTAGGGACTGGTAGCCCAACATTTGCAGCAGCTTCAGACTCGGCAACCTCCTGAGCTTTCTTTAGAACAGCAGCTGCAAGTACAAGTTGGCCACGATCTGTCTGAGATTTTGTAACATAATTGGTCATATAATAGAGAGCCGCAAGGACCTTAGGTGACGAGGGCGTGAAATTGACATCGTGGTTGCATCTAATAGCAGAAGAGATAACAGGATTGTACTTGTTCACAAATTGATGATTCCTTTGCATCCGTATAAAACCTTCGGCCGTCACGATAGACTCTGGGACTAGTGGTTTCGGGAACAAGAACCGACAGATCTGAAGAAGAGCTCTTTGCGATTTTGGCTGCTGGACTGGTATTATTTGCAGGATATTGCTATCACCTTGACGTTGCTTATTATCTCTCTGTTGAGACTCGAGACTCGCTTTCATGTCCTTTCTTTGGTATTTAGTACAAGTATGAGTGTGGACATGCATTTGGACCTTAACAGCTACATTGTTGGAGTCGATGTTAAGGGCATCCTTGAACTCCTCAGGAGTCATACTGTCCGGCATGCCAAAGGTGGCTGAGCCAGGAGGCTCGGTTGCAGCAAACCGCTGCCCAAGCGTAAGATCAACGGTTTCCTTAACTATTGATTGTATATAGGTGATGAGACGATCCTAAATTGACTGTCGGAAACTAGCCTCTGGGATAAGTTTGCAGCACCAAAGTTCCCAGAAAGCCAGGCAAATCCGTGTAGGTGTAACATCATCCGCGTCGTCGACTCAACTACTCCAAAGTAGGAAGAGATAGTACCGAAGATGCCTGCTTCTCTAGAAAGACACTTGAAGAAGCAGTCGAAGAAGGCGGTAATAATAGTGTGGAAGTACTGAGCTACTAGACTTGGGTTTTTTAGTGTTAACTTAAGCAAACGCGACCTAGCCCCTGTATCGTCTAGCATAACATCTTCCCCAGCCAACTTCATAACAAAGATATTCCCTATGTCGTGAGGATTAAGGGTAAACCAAATAAGTGGAATCCCCAAACGTCCAATCTTTCCGAAAATAAGATTCCGGAGTCTAATCTTTTCTCCATAAGACTCTGGGTTAAAGGACGAAATGATCCTCATATTGTTGATCAAGGTATGAACCACTGGGTTTGAGATCTTGGTCTTGCTTTGAAATTCAGCAGCAGCAGCATGTAGCTCATCGCCTGTCAGCCTTGCAAGATCTGCAGTAGCAGTCGCCCAGTAACCCTTTTTGACCTGGAGGTAGTTTCCGAGGCATGCTTGTCGGATGAGAATTAGGTCGTAGAGGTAGAACATGAAGCTGTGGTGTTGAGAAAATCTGAGAGGTTAGTTGCCATATACAAGGCCGAAAGGGCATTACAGACAAGTGAGAGTGATGCAACATAGCGTATTTAGCAAATTCTTGAAGCGACACTTTCTGAGGACGATTCCCACGTACGTCACCTAGATGGCCCCCAACTCCATATGGAAATAACGTTGGGAAAGCACCAGTAAAGTATGCAGGGTCAGTAAAGGAGTCAAGGACTGGTAGTCCTGGAGCACTCTTATAAGAGATGTGTGGATTGACCGGATCAAGAGGAGGCTCTAGACTAGGGTCTGTACTATTTCCCCTACGTCGAGGAACCGAGTTGGCCTCTTATATCATAGTAGCTATTAGTAAGGGACTCAAGTGCAGGCAGGAAGAAATTTAGGCATACCGTGTACAGCTTCAGATTCTTTACTCTCAAGAACTGCTTGAAGGCTAGATAGCAAAGCAGTCGTAGCCTGTGGATCTTGTCCATGGAAGTCGGAGAAGAATGATCTAGTCACAATTGTGCCTGGGTCAGCATCTCCTACCTCTGCGTCAAGCTCATTCTCAAATAGGCCGTCTTGCAAAGAAGTTGCATAACCCTCACGCTCATCTTGAACCGTAGCAGTCGTGTTGGTCCGTAATGCAAGGAATGCGTCGCGAATCTCCTGCGGGATATGATCTTGAGGCCAGGAATCTAACAGTTCATAGTCGATCGTCACCGACTTGTACACGGGGTTATGGGCGCAGAGCCAGAGCAAAGCCGCTAAAACCTTATTCTTGTTAACTGAGCAGAAGCGAGCAAGGTTCTCCTCTGACGGCGGAGTCTCCTTTTCCCAGCTTACAGTAATAGTCGTGTGATCCTGTAGCCTCTTTGTAGGCAGGATTGAAAGGATGTTGCTCGGGTCCTGCTTTACGGCGACATAATGACCCCGCGCCCCTCTGTAGCTGATACCCTTCTGGGCACCAGAGGTAAGCTTCAGGAAAGCGCCAATAACATGGGCACGAGCAATAAAACATTCTTCGACAGTATTAAGATCTCTTAGGGCAGCTGGATATTCCTGGCAAAACAATCGATTCACAAAGTTCCCAGCAGACAGCGGCGGGATACTCCTATTTGCGATATAAGAATTGCAAGTCAAACAAATAGTCAGTCGATCAGAGGCAACTGCGCAGGAATCCGGACTAGTTTGAGTAATTTGTAGGTAGTATTGAATATTCTCATCTTGAAGAGAAAGATAAAGGGTCTGATCCTCTTGGAACAAGCCCCCACAGATCCCACAAGGTAGCCGTGTAGAAGCGTGCGCAATAACCCTTTGGTAAGCTTTCATACAAGACATCTGGATACTTGGCGTAATAATCTCTGGGAATGTTGACGAAACCCTCCCCATGTATTCAAATTCTTGTTTAAGATAAGACGGGATCTCGCCATCAAAGTCAAGTGCCAAACGTCGAGGATTTCTGGTCCTAAAATAACCCTTTCTCATCAGAATTCCCAAATTGACATCAGGTAAACTTACCTTGCACGCTTGGCTTCTACAGTCAGTAGTGTCCTCTTTGCACAAGGTTCAGTAGGTTGCTGGCTACCGACTGGCCGCTTATACCCGCCTCCAGCTCTCATCCCAGCTTCGTCCCGTACCCTTCTGTGCTCACGAAGCTCAATAGCACGCGCTTCATCCTGCAAACGCCAGAGTTCCCAGGCTTGCTCAACAGTAGCAAGGCTATCAAGCCTCAATTTCTCTCCACGGACAGCTTCCAGTTGCTCTTTTTCTCTCCGTAGCTCAAGGCGCTTAGCAGCGTCATCATCAAGTTTTCGTTGTCGTATCTGGCGTTCTCGTTCCTGAATCTTTCCCCTCAAGTCTAGCACGTCAAAATTTTCGCTCTGGAGTTCTAGCTGCTTAGCTGCATCATCAAGCTTACGCTGTCGTACTCTACGCTCTAGGTCCTGAACTCTTTGTCTCTGGAATTCAATCGCAACCAATCGCTCATGATTTGCAACCTGCCACTCGGCACTACCTGGATTAGGCTGCATCTGAGAACCACACGTTTAGTTGTGGGAGCAACCAGGGGCTGAGGGAGGAGAAGGCATTTCAATCTCAATCCAGGGCTTGGACACAGAATAGCGTCAGAATAATTACGCACACCCACCAAAAAAAGCAAAAAGCGGCTCGGACCTATTTAAATTTTGGCGCGAATATTTAGCGCGAAGAGTTTACAGGGGTTAATTATTTGTAATCCGGGACCGGAATAATTTAAACCCGAGTTTGGGACCAGAAGTTCCAGGTAAGCTCTTCGAAGCTCCTTCTTTTCTTAGCAAGCTAAGAAGTACGAAGGCACTGGACGTAGGCTAGGCTAGGCAAGGCTAAGGTTAGGCTGGGCTGGGTTCAGGCGGGGCAAACCGAAACACTGTCTGGGGTATCGATGTGCGCGGTGAACTTATCTCCTGGTGCGGAGTACACCTGTCATAACCTTAGCTACTTTACCTAGCTCTCTAGAAAGTCGACTTACATTCAACTTGTAAAGCTCAGCTATAAAAGTCGGTGAGCCCTATTGGATCTCGTCGTCTTCAGCAAAGCGGCGAACTCCTGGAGCAAGCGCTCTGCCGACTGCTTCCACGATACCAGTTCAACCCAATCCTGAGCATCGCCAGCATAGACGCTATCCATGGGCAGGGGATCAGATGCTGATAGGGGGCTGATCAGCGTCTGCTGTTTCTTTCGTAGACCCCGTGACTCAAGACGGGTTATGTATTTAGCGAGGCTCAACTCGAATTAGGTTACGTAGGACCGTGGTGGCGCCGTATAATGCTTTTCTCTGAGCATTGTCTCGTCCCTCAACAACCTGACTCCTTAGAATTGGAAGGCAAGGCAATGCCATGTCAACTACGGATGCTATTAACGCTAGCCATGATAATAGAATTCACATATGATTAAAAGTCCCATCAAACAAGGCTAGCCGGAGAGTGATAAAGAAGGTCAATTGCCCCGGCGTCCCATCTAGCCTTACGCCTGCTACATCTGAGTAGTGTTGCATCTCATCAAAACGAGCAATTGCTTTCCCCTCATAATTGAGATGTTTAGGATGATGATACCATTGAAGTTAAGGAGCTATTTAGGGGCCTGCTTGAAGCGACGATTGATTGAAGGTCTCGGTTTGCATAATGAAAGGTTATACCAATATGATAGTAGTTTCTGCGGCGTCTTTAAACTTATTGCTGAAGTTCGTCTGATGAGAGTCAATCACAACACCTAATCGTTGGAACACATTAATCTCGTGCTCCAACCCTCCCTTGACTACTGGAGCAATCAGTAGGGCCTGACAAATTGTTATTGGTAGAAATGAGAGCGGAGAGAACTCATATAGGAAGGTCTCATTCCCATTCTTGCAGGGCCGTGTGTACGAGAGCAGAGTGCTTCGATCCTCAATAGTGTCAAAATTGACTGTGAAATAATTCGAGTGAAGCCTTTCCTCCATACAAATCTCAGTCTGCATTCCAGTCAAGCGAATTCTGATTCCAGATGCAGATTTCACGCAGGCCTTGATACGAATATAGCTTGGCGGATAAGCATCGATGGGTCCAAACGGATCGAGTTTAGAAGCCGCAATCGAGTAATCTAGGACCTGAAATGTATAAATAGCAGTTGTGCTGAGTTTGTACTGGATGGGACTGTCAATAGAGGCCCATGACCAAGTCGGAGCTCTAAAGGCTGGTCGAGGCTGTACCGCCGACTGGTCTGCGCACCAGAGTAACTGAGATGGCAGGTGACTTAGCCACAAACCAGCAAGATAGCTGTTCCCTCCCTCCGCATATCTAAAACTGTCAGACTTATCAGTGTCTGATCTTGACTTTGCATAGCCAGAAATGGCTGCTAATTTATCGGAAGGGAAGGTCATTCCACATTGTGTATAATGTGCAATAACATTCTCCCATTTCCTGGCTAATTGAGGTTGGTCAACGGTAACTGGACCATCTGCGAAGATCCTAGTTGTGTGACATTGCCACACAAGCTGATCCGTATGGTAACTCAAGACGTATGGTGACATTAGAGACTCCTGAAGAGCCCAGGCGCGTCTCGCCAGTGCTTCCACTTTCTTTCCTTTGTGAGGATAGAAACGTACAAACGCTTTTCCGACCCTTCCATCTAGGAGACGATATGGGATTGTGCACGTCTCTTCCTCCGGGTTGAAAGGGAAACTAAAGATTCCTTGTGAAGCCTCCGTCGCCCCTGAAGCTGCAATTGTGAGTGTTGCGTTGCCATAGACCTCATTCATCATGCTGGATTCTATCATCCAATCTTCGCTGTTAGGGGAATCTTGGATGATACAAAGAGCGTCGATCCATATATACTTGAATCCAAGTCGTCGACAGATGACAATTGCATCTCTTAGAGTCTGGGGCAGCTGCTGAAGTGGAAATTTAACTAGCCGCGTTATGAGCCCCATTCTGAGCTTAGCGGCCGTCAAGGTGACAGGCTGGCTTAGGCCCCAACAGTAACTCAGTGCTACATAAGGGCCCATAGCCCCGGGTTTTGGTATCACGAGGAAAGGATCTTGGTTAATAGTGCCAACGTCAATGACTCGTCTTGGAAGGGGTGCACTAGCCGGCGCCTTGCATTCATGATGAGAGCCAGAGTAAAAGCACTCGGACATCCATTGACGGATCTGGGTATATGCTCCTTCAGAGTCATAAGTGGTCAACGGGGGTCTTCTTGAGAGTACGCTCGCCGCAGGGTCGTCTAAATTTTGGAAGTGCACAAGTTAGAGAAATTCCGTGAGTCAAAACTCGCTGAACCTTAAGATTGAGGGAAGATACCATATTCTGTAGAAAGGACAAAGTCGCCATGAGTTGACTGGAAAGCTTCGAGCCAACCGATATGTGTTCCAGAGTCTGGATACTTAATTCGACCATATAATACGGCCCCACTGCTTCGGGAACGTATGTGATTCATCATCATCTTGCAGAGGGTGCATCTGCTTTGGAGGCCACTTTCCAATTGCAACCCTGAAATGACTATGTTGCTGTTTGGGTTTCTCTCGGAAGTAGATTCATATACCCTAAGGTTCCGACATCGAGAGCAGAGATGATTCCAGTGGTCGCCTTCGACCAACTTGAGTTGGGAATGCGATGGTTCTGGAACATCTGTTGCCTGCCCAGCAAATCCTTCTTCAGGTGGAGATGCAAGATTCGAGCCCATGGACTGGCCAGCACTCCTAGACCTCTGCCAAATCCGCCTTATCCTATCCATCATTGTGTCAAAGCTAAACTATCTTTGTGTGTTTGACTCTTGCCAGCGATAAGAGCAATGCTGCGGGGAGTTTTCAAGATCGGTTGAAGAAAGATCGGAGAGCAGAAATAGGACGCGCTTAGCTTCAGTCATCATCACGAGGAGACACTGAGTGGCTATCCGGCTTGGTCTGTGCACACCCAAAATGCGGTATCTCGTACGGGGCCCTGTATCTACCATCGGGCCACTTCAACTTTTTCGGTTCTCGGTCAATTGATTTACCCCAACAACCACATGTCAAAGCAAAGTATTATTAAAACTAAGTATTGTACAAATGTAAAATTATAATATATTATTATTTACGGTTAATATCTCAAATACCATCAAAAAGTGCCGATATTTCTCAAATACCATCTTTTTTTTTGACCTCTATCTGGCCATACCACCTTTTTAAAACAATGGTATTTCAGATAGACACCAAAAAAATAATGGTATTTGAGATATTTCTGAAATACCATCATTTCATGCCAAAACTAACCAACGCACCTGACCCACAAAGCTTTAAATTCAAATAATCCCACGTATGGATAGGTATATTCCTCGGACAATACTTGGAGCTGAAGACGATACTAGGAACAGGCGCTTATGCAGTTGTATACTTTGCATTCAGTCATCGCTGTCACGACACGCGCTGTGGATCTACAGATACAGAGGGCAACGGTGGTATCATACGAGAATCTATAGCTGAGGAAGGAAGAGGGGCTCGAGGAGAGCAGGCTATATAGTAGTAGTTTTATTACGCCCGGCTAAGCCTAGAGGGCCTTAGTCTATATTACATAATATACATTTCCTTCGGTTTCCAATGCCTCCTTCAGCCCATACAAAATTGCCTCTGCCAATATTTTCCACTTTCAGTAGTACATAGTCAACGAGATCTCGTGCATGATTAGTAACAGGTTAATTTGAAGTTAATTCCTCCAAGTGTTCAGTGTCCTATCGTCGGCGATTGAAGCGAGGCCTGCTGGGGACACGAGAGTGATATAGGGTTAGTCGGGTTAGTTAGGATAGGGAATAAAATGGGGTGTGCTGTTGCAGCGAGTTAGCTGCCTGTTCTAGTTCTTTGTCTAGGCGTCCTGTAGCAATAGCAAACTTGATCGTTGTTCGCACTGCGTTTATATTTGGTACCCATTTTTCTGGGTCAGATAAAGCCTTTCCTCCGAGGTAGAAAGAAAGGTTGCCTCTTCTTGTATCTGTTTGTGCTACCATTTGCGTACGGTAAGTGTCCCATTTCGTGCATCGGAAAAGAAAGTGCTTGACGGTTTCTGTAGCCTGTCCGCAAGCACATTGGTCAGATTCCGCCGCTCCAATACGATAAAGGTACCCGTTCAAATGTATCATTCCTGTACGAAGCTGTGCTAACACGCTCGCTTCTTTCCGATTAAGACTGTCATATAAAGTACGAGTATGTTTTCCTGGCAGTGCAGTATCTATTTCTTTAGAGTACTTTCCTACTGTGTCGGGTAGTGTTCTTATTGCTTTTTCTGCATTTCTTTCCGCATTTCTTTTGCTTATAGTTGTAGATTTAGCTTGATAGCATTGCTTTTGCGCTGTTCGGCCTGGTTCGGTAGCTTGTTGTGCGGCTTCTTTTGCTTTTTTGCTTAGCTCGAGGTTTTCTTGAGACGGGATCCATATTGTACGAATAGAGTTGCCTCTTTTCCTGAGCGTAGAAACTGCTTCGTAGATTTCTTTAATACTAGTTTGCCCTGATTGATGCTTTGGTTGGTTCGTTGCTAGCAGGGCTCCTTGGTTGCTTGAAAAAATCGCGATTTGCCTTCCTATTAAGTCCGGTGGTAACTGTTTCATCGCCATCGCTATCGCTGCAAGTTCGGCCGTGTACGGGTTCTGTTCCGTTCTTGTTCCTAATGTAACTGAAAATGCGCTTGGTTCTCTAATGCCGAGCGTGTCGTGAATAGCTCCGCCTATCCCAACTATTCCTTTCTTTGCGGACGAGCTTGTCGCAATTCGAACCCCGTGAGCAGTAACGTGCACCGCTTCTTCTGTACTGAAATCCAGTGTAGTAGTGAGTCGATTTTCCCACGGCGCTATTATATACGGCCGAATAACTTCCATTCTGTTTGTTGGCGTGTTTTGGTGCGCGCGAGCTATTTTCTGCAATGGCGACATGAATCTCCGGCGTTCTTTGACGTTTAGCTTTGATATCGGGTTCGATTCAGGTAACGTGCGGATATTGACCCAAAAACTCGTGGCTTTCGCTGCCCATCGTTCGTTTGCTGTACGTATGCTAGCTTCGGCTTCTGCGACTGCCGTCGCTACTGTTCGAAACGCTCCTATGACAGTTTGTGCCCCAAGTCTTTGTATTCTGTTTATTAGAGCCATGCCTTTGCATCCGCAAGCATGCATCCACACATTTGAAGCATAGTCCGCTACAGGCGCTACTGTCGCTCCAAACAGCTGCCTTGCAGTTGAAGGAGAAACTAGCCGCAGACGTTTCAATGCCATAGCAGCTAGAAGGCCTTTGGTCGTCGCTTTCTCGATGTGCTGTGTGTACCGGAGCTCTGAGTCCATAATAACTCCTAGGACCTTAGCGGCTTCTTTCGGTGCAACTATTTCCTCTTTAATAATGAACGGATTAGTGCTGCTTCGGTTTGGCTGTCTGGTAAAATGAACAATTGCTGTCTTTTTGCTTTCGAACGTAGCACCGCTTCGCTTTTCCCATTCTATCGCTTTGTTGATTATCGCCTGAATCCCTTCTCGGTTCGCATTTGCTGATGGCCCTGTAACCCATGCGTTGTAGTCATCTACGAATGCTATTGAGCCTCCGTTTGCATTCAGTTTATGCTGGACGAGGTCGGCATTAAAGAAAAGAAACAGAATTGGCGAAAGTGGCGATCCTTGCGGTAAGCCTGCTTGTGGAAGTGGCTGTTGTTGAGAAGCGTGGCCATTGACTAGTATAGTTGCTGTACGTTCTGAGCAAAAAGCATCAATCCACCGTACTAAAATCGGTGGAATGCCTCTCGCTCTGAGTCTTTGCAATAGTCTGTCTTTGTATACTCCGTTATATGCGCCTTTCACGTCGAAGCTAACCAAGCTAAGAACTCTCTTTGATCTCCACGCGTTGTAAATATGCTCTTGCAGCAATAGCAGTGCCTGCTCGGCAGAGCGCTTTTTCCTGGCCCCGAAGTGGTTCGTGGGAAGCAGGCCGAAAGTCTCTACTGCGTACGATATCCTTTCAGCAATCACTGCTTCTAGTGTTTTCCCTAGTGTTGACAGCAGCGAAATCGGCCTCCATGAGCTTACGACTGTGTAGTCGCTTTTGTTCGGCTTTTTCAGCGGTATAATCTTAGCGTTTCTCCACTGTGTAGGAAGTTCTCCTTCGTCTACCGAAGTTTGAAAAAGAAGCAATACTCTGTTTTTGACTACTGGCCATACTTGCTTCCATACTATAGCTGGTAGCCCATCCTCTCCTGGCGCTTTCCATGATTTCGCTTCAAAAATCTTTCGTTCTACTTCTTCCATTGTCAAACGAGGCATCGACACTGCGGCTCGCTGTGGTCGTGATTCTTCTTCTTCTATTCTTGCTGGCAGTGAAGGAAAAAACCCAGATAGCAATTCTTCTGCTTGTTCCGTTTTGCTTTCAGTAGTAGATCCGTCTCTTTTTGTTAGCGGTGGTATTTTGTCAAATGCTGAACTGCCGTTAGAATTTAAGTATTTTGCTGCTTGCCAGATGTTTGTGTCATCCGCGAGGAAATCTTCCCAGTGCGTTTTTTTCCGTTTCCGGACAGCATCGTGGTACTCTTTGGCTGCTTCATTCGCTTGCCGTTCTAGTTCAGGCATTATACGACTTATTCGCCTTTGAGTTCTAGCTCGGTTCCTCCAATATGTGTAAGTTCGCCGAAGCTGCGTGAGGTCGGTAGTCCACCATCTTTTTGCGTATGGTGATGGTTTTGCTATTGGAGTAAGTGCATGCACCGCTTCCAGCACCGTTGTCATTAGTCTATCGGCCTGTTGCTGTACGCTGCCGCCAACTGGCACCAAGCGAAAAGCATTAGTAATCCTGCTATTTATGTCGGTCCACGGGGCATTTTTGAGTAGTAGCTTTGATACCACAGTTCGTTCCGGGGTCGCGACGTCGAACGTTGTTTGAATTGCTCTGTGATCGGACCCGTGCTCGGTTGTGTGAATTGTGCACTTTATTACCGACGTTGCTAATTCTTCTGAAGCCAGTACAAGGTCAATTGTCGACTCGTGGTTTCCTCGTTGCCACGTTTTTGTGCCTCTTGGAAGCAAGCTACAAAGAGCATGCTCGCTCATTAAATCGATAATCGGCTCGGCTTCTCCTTGTCTATTTTCTGAAATGTTTTCTCCTCCCCATAATTGATCATGCCGGTTGAAATCTCCGGCAAGTACTACGTCTACTCGCGAGCCAATCTTGCTGCGTGTTTTCCTTATTGTTTGGTGTAATTCGTGTATTGCAGCATTCAGTGCTTCGACATTCTGCGGTTCAACGTACACTGAGACTACCAGAATCGACCGGTCTGGAAGTCGCACTACCGCTGCTGTAAGGTCCGAAGATAGTATTGGCACTTGTTCTGCTTCGATATCTTTCCGGATCCAAAGCATACTCCGAAACGCCCACCTTCCTTCGCTTTGGACTGTAGGTGTTATTCTGGTCCAGTTTGAGTGTCCTAAAGGAACTGTAACTAGCGTGCCGTCGATCATCCTCGCATATGGCTCAGATATCGCTAACACGCTATACTCTTTTAATTGTTCATCATTCATTAAACTATGTTGCACTTCTCGTTGTTTCCGAACATTCAATTGGAGTGTTTGAAAAGGTTTACACATCTTCAGAACTGTGGCGTGTCCTACAGTTCCTGCTGAACGATTCGTGTGGTCCTCCGCATGTGCCACATTTTGGTATTGCTGCTTGGCATTCGCTATGATAGTGTCCTACTTGAGCACATTTAGCACAGACTTGCGGTTTCGTGCACGAGTATGCTTTGTGCCCTGTTTCCTGGCATTTATAGCATTTTTGTGTTCCTTGTCGCGGTTCAAAAACCCTAGTGTACGCTGACTCTCCTGCCACATGGAAATATTGGTTTTGTAGCAGCTGTGCTGCCTCGCTCCCTTTTGTGACATAGACTACCATTGAACCATAAACTTTGCCTGTGTCTTTTTTACTAAGCCATCCGATTTTGGCTATATAGATACCGTTTTCTTTCTCGAGGGCTTCGGCGGCTCCAAGTAATACTTTTCCATCTTGATCGAGTATAGCTGTTCGGTTGACGTTGTCTACTTTAACAGGGTACAGTTGGTCTCGCAGTACTCGAACACCTTCTGCCGCCGTTTTCTGGGCCGCTTGTTTGACCTGTTGAAGTTCGGCTTCGTTTCTGCATATAATTTTGATGCGTTCCGTGTTCCTGGCGTCTCTGATTACCGCAGCGCAGCGCCAATTTGCTTGTTTTTCCTTTGTGCGGATTTCTTCTTCAATAGCTTTCCGAATTGCTCCAGGTTGTACTTTGCTTTTGTCTCTTTCTTCAACTCTAGACGTGTCAACCGTGCAGTACAGCGTGTCGGTTATTGTTGATGAAGTAGTACGCGAAGGAGAAAGAGTTCGTACGTTGTTGTCCGGTAGCGTTCGAGCGGCTTCTGCGTACGACAAAAATGAGCTGGGTAGTGTTTGAGTTAGTTGCATGTGAATCTTCGCAGTCATGTTTGTAACCTCCGTTTTCAGTGCTTCAATTTGCTCAGTAAAAGTCTCCGTCAAAGTGTTGATCTGGATCACGTGATCCCTTTTCTGTTCTTCCACTGCCTTCAGCAACGATTTGACTAAGTCAGTAAGGGCTTGGATTTGTATGCTTGTTCTTGGATTTGCTTTTTCTTGTCCCAACTGATTTGGGAACGCTGTCGCTGCTGCCGGGTGTTCTCCTGTCTTCGCGGCGAGAGCTTTGACTTTTGTGCAGGCTATATATACATGAGGCGCTCCGAGAGCTCGGCTAATATAGGTCACGTGTGCTTGGGGGCACGGGACGTGACAATCGCACCCAAAAACGGTATGCTGTCAAAGCGCTCAGCAAGACCAATGCCAATGGGGAGCCTTTAGATACGAGACAGCGGGAATTCCAATCCAGGGAAATCAAGCTCCACTACGCAGCCTCAGTGCATCCTAACATAGTCTCTCTCCGCTGGGTCGTGGACGACCCGGAATGCACATACGTCGTTCTAGACTTTTGTTCTGAGGGCGATCTCTTTTACAATATCACCACGAAAGGTAGGTATATGGGCAATGATGCTCTGGTCCGCCAAGCGTTTCTCCAAATCTTAGATGCCGTGGAGCACTGCCATCGTTTGGGGATATGCCAAAGGGATCTCAAGCCCGAGAATATTTTGGTGTCAAATTCAGGAAGCCAAGTCCTACTTGCAGACTTTGGCCTGGCGACTACTGCTGTAGTGTCAACGGACTACGGCTGCGGATCAACATTCTACATGAGTCCAGGTAAGCGGCTGTTTCTGTTCTCCTCCCGCGTAGCACCAACTAACTGTTTTCGTTTCATTTAGAATGCCTATACTCCTCCCGAAACGTGCCATACCTATGCGCCCTCAATGACGTTTGGTCTCTTGGTGTCATTCTTGTCAATCTTACATGTGGCCGGAATCCATGGGAAGAGGCTTCTTTTCGAGATTCCACATACCGGGCTTTCACCAGGAACCATATCTCCTTGAAGGCCATTTTGCCATTGTCGGATGAACTGAACGATATTCTCGGGATGGTCTTTAAAAATGACCCAAACGAAAGAATCAACGTTTCTCAACTCAAGCAATTGATACGCTGTTGTTCCACCTTCAGCAACACCACCCATCCAAACACCGTAACAACATCTTCTTAAGGATAGAAGGATGCGCCACGGAAAAATAGCATACCAGTGCAAAAGCTGTTCATGCTCTATAGAATAGACGATTCAGCGCTTACGGCCCTAATTTTTTGTCGAATCGGGAACTATAGTTTGCCACTTACTCTCCTTACGCGGCTCCTAAGGGCTGAGTCGTCATCATTCGTAATGACTTACGCACTCCTCTTGCATATAAGAGGGGCTTGCTTCCTGTATGTAGAAAACTTCAGAGATCAATCAATCGTTCATTGCATACTTTGTGAACTTCCTGAATCGATAGGAGAACCTCAACTCATACGTGAAGGCAAGAATTAAGGAGTATCACCGCTATACCAAGTTAGATATTGATCTTTAGGAGCTTTTTCAAGACGATTTTCAGAGCTTTGACAAGGAGACATTCAATAAAGTCACGCTCTCCAACCGCCAGAACCTACGAAGTTACCTGTACACTAGTAGCGTTTACGTACTACCCCATACCAAGTCAAAATCACTAAGCCAAACCCCATATGAAGTAGTTAGCTAACGAGGAAGAGCGTCATATTTAGAATAATGAAGAGATTACGGCTCTGCTGAACCAGTCGGAGGGCTTAAGCAAAATAAAATCCGAGGAACTTCTAGAGAGGATACAAAAACGACCTGCAATTCAATTCCATCAAACCTCAATTCCCGACCCGTCAGCTACCCCGGAAAAAGAGGAAGCCCAGCTACTTTTCCACGCTGGCGCAGAGGCACAAGTGGAAAGGAATCGTAGCTATGGCAAGGAACTAGCTGTTTTGACCAAGCTGTATACCGACGATATCGGGTACTGTCGGTCGACTGCATCTCACGGGTCGCCGGGCAGACTAGTGATTTCACTTAGTATGCTCGTTGGCGTCAGGTGTAAGATGTGTCGATTGTTCTTGTGTTCTAAGCTACGTGTCGCGAAGAGGTTCTCAAGGGGAGGGGTTTATTATTGCCCTTCGAGGCCACCAAATTCCACCAAATTGCACTTCGACCTACAATAGGCCGCCGTAGTCAGTTCCACCAAGGCAATGGCGCGCCGACCTCATACAGGATGAATGATATTAAATCCCCACTCAATTGCAACCGTGATTAGCACCACCCTCTGTGTCAATCTTTCCTAGTCACCCTCAGCAAGACTACACTAGCGCCTCGGCTTACGTCCTCGCGCGCGGCTCATGTCTGTATCAAGTAGGGTTGTTAAAATATGGTATCGCTTCGATGCTGTATGGTATATATACAATTATTATTGTTTGTTTGTTTTTCTATTTAACGTCTAACTAAAGGGCCGTGCAAAGCACGGGACCTACTCCGTGCTCGAAGATACGACGCTAGGAGTAAACTCCTAGAAACCAGAGGCTGAAGGCCTGGGGCATGTTGGGATACTTGGCGTTATTCCTTAACCGCAAGTATTAGGTAGGAAGGTATTTACACTGAAACTGGGAAATGAGCCCTCCTCTACGCTCTAGCCCTCCTACTCCCCGTGGCTCTCGCACCGTCATTATGTGTTTGAGACAAAAGAAAAAGTAATAGTTGACAAAAGGAATGGCCAGCTAGCTGGCTTTGCGGTAAGGACAGATGTCCTCAAAAAAGCGGGTTTTGCGCCACCATTCAGTTAGCGTAGCGGCACCTTCGCTGGTGCCGAGTAGTTGTGGGATTAGAGTGGAAGGAGGCCCTCGAGGTCGGTTGCAGCGCCTGCGGGCGATTCTGCAGAAAAGGAAGTGAATAGGAGTTTTGGGGAGGCCGCAGGAGCAATGAAGCTGTGCGTCTGTATGGTCGAACCTTTCGTGGTAGTCTTTGAAGCCGCCGTGGTTTGACCTGGCTGCTATAATGCGGCCAAGCTCTTTTCTAGGGAGCCGAAGCTCTTGTGGAGGGACGGGAGCAGTAGTGATTGATAACAGTTGGTAGTTTTCATGTGCGGAAGTCGCCCACCACTCTGCTCGTGCTTTTGAAGCTTGCTGTGCGTGCCATTTCTTTAATGAAGCAAACGACAATGGGTAAGGAGCATTAGGGAGCTGGGAGGAGCCTTTACGGGCTTCTGCATCTGCCAGGTCGTTTCCGGGAATATTTGCGTGGCCAGGCACCCACCGGATGTGTATGTCGCCGGCTGGTGTGGCGTTGTCTCTTTTCTGCCAGTCTTCTCTAGCTTTAATAAAAGAATTGAAAATAGGCTGTGAAGTGGTAAGTGAAGGGGACAGCAAGCGTTTTGCGACTTCGAGGTTGTCAAGGCAGATCCAGGCGTTTTTAGCTAGTCCGTTCGACGGGTGACGAAGAGCTGCTTGTGCACCGAGTAGCGCAGCAATAGCTTCCGCGTCGAAGATTTCAGCGCTAGGGCCGAGGGCGAAAGCTTCTTTGACTGTAGCTTCGGGCAGTACTAGAGCATAGCCTGCTCCTGCGTTGCCGTTTTGGAGTTTTGAGCCGTCCGTGTACACTACTATGTCGTTTGCTGGAATTTGGTGGATAAAGTGCGAAAAGGTGGCGGCCCGTTGTTCTTTTGTGTGCGTCAGGTCGGGAGTATTATTATTATTATTATTAACTATTTTACGTCTTGGCGGGGGGTGCATAGCGAAGCTACATGGCCCCCTGAGCTCCGAAACCGAAGAAAGGACGCCAGAGGATAGGCCTCTGGTATGGTACAGCCCTTAGCGTGAGCTGAAGGGATAGAGGGTTATATACAGATACTAGCGTTGTGCCCTAACTGCTAGCATAAAAAGCGGTGACATAGAAGATCTAAGCTTATAGACAATCTAGAAAATACAGGCGCCTCCCACTTGTGCGCTGCCCTCCTACTCTCCTTGGCCACAACAACGACAACTTGTAATTATTATGTGATTTGTAAAAGTACTAAGTAAAATGTGCCGGCCTAGTCTAGGCTAGGCAGGCGGAGCGGAGAAAGTTCCTCGAAAAAGGAGGTTTCTTTCCACCACTGAGTGAGCTTATAGGCTCCTTCTGGAGTGCCGAGAAGCTCTGAAAGGTCGTGGAACGGGTAGCGTGAGGATAGAGGGTTTGTTGATCTGCGGCGTGCTATGCGACAGAAAAAGAAGTGAACGGGCGTTTTTAGGCGGCCACAAAGGCAATTAGGTTCAAATACAGCATGGTTGAATCGCTCGTGGTAAGCTGAGAAGTCCCCGTGGCCGCTGCGCGCGGCTATCAGGTGTCCTAAAGCTTTCCGGGGCAGCGAAAGCTCTTTTGGGGGTAACAGAGCTGTAGAAATTGGGATCGTTTGATACGAGATAGGAGCATTAGCCAGCCACCATTTAAGGTGTTTTTGAGGGAGTTGTGCAGCTATATAGCGTTTTAGAGACGCCCAGGAGTGTAGGGAAGACACCGGAGGGGGTTGCAGCGCTCCGCGGCGGGCAAGAGCGTCGGCGAGTTCGTTGCCCGGCACTTGAGAGTGCCCTGGGACCCAGCGGACCCGGATTGTTCCTTTGCGAGGACGAGCTGCCCAATCTGCTTGTAAAGCGCAAGCTTCTTGAAAAGTGTCGGCTGACGAGCCGAGAAAAGGAGTAAAAAGCCGTAAAGCGACTTCTTGGTTGTCGAGGCAAATCCAGATATTTGTAGCGTGGTAAGCAGCTCTACAGGACATAGTATCTATGATTCCGGCGACGGCAGCTCGAGCCTCAGCATCAAAGACTTCGACATGGTCCCCGTAAGCGATTGACGCTTCGGTGATTTTGTTTCCATGTTGAAACGCAATGTAGCCTCCGCCTGCAATGCCTGTTGCGAGCTTGGAGCCGTCTGAGTAAATTATTATGTCATTGTGTGGAATTGAGTCTAGGAAAGTTTGGAAAAGAACCGCGGCCTCTTGTCGAGTAAGTAGCGGTTTTTCACGAGTACATGCCCCGATTCGGAGCTTAGCAGCTATTCTGCTTTCTGGAGTATGCCAAGGAGGAAGCTGTATCGAGTTCAGCTGTTCTGTTGGCGGGAGAGCTAGCCAGCGCCGAGCATGTCGCGGCGTAAGCCGTGTGACGCGTCGAGCTGTTCGGCATGCTTTTGCACGTGCTTTAAGAGGATGTCGGGGGTCGAGGCGGCAGATACGAGCTGAATCCTTGAGTGCTAAAGAGTCTAGCAAGTGTTCTGGAAGAGGGATTCCGGCTTCTCTGTGTAGAATCGGGAGAGGGGTAGTTCGGTAGACTGGCAGTATTGCTCTGGCACTTGAGATTAGTGCTTTTTGAAAAGCTTTTAGGATCCCTTGTTGGCTGTTGCTAATAAGCCTGGATTCGAAGTGTTTTGTAGCTCCTGGCCACCAAGTTTGAGCCCCATAAAAAGCCACAGGTAGCACGCACGCTGTTACTGCACGTCGGAGCAGTGCTGGGGAAACTCCTCGGGCAGTGTTTCCAAGTCGAGCGAGGGCCTGGCTAATACCAAGAGCTTTTGAAGCTTGGTTAAATGCGTGAGCTCTGAATTGGAGTTTGCGGTCAAAAATAACTCCTAGCCATCGAATCTGAGAGTTTGGAGTGACTGTTATTGTGCTTGTGACTACCGGAGGGGAGATTGATTGGTCACGTTTTCGGGAAAAGTGAATAAGCTCTGTTTTGTCTGGGTCGAACGTAATTCCTTCTTCTTTTCCCCATTCGAGAGCTTGCTCGAGTCGAGCCGATAGTTTTTCGGCATTTTCGGTCAGTGAAGACGAAATCTCGAGTTTTGCGCCATCGTCCGCGTAACCAAAGTTTTTGCGAGGGTTGTCGAGAGAAAACAACGGAGCGATATATAGCATAAATAGGATTGGAGATACTGGGGAACCTTGAGGGAGCCCGCAGTCGATTTGAGTTTCAGGGCCTACTTCTCCGTCTAAGCGAATATGAACTCGCCGGCCGGTTGCAAAAGAAATAATCCACCGAACAAGCAAGTCTGGCCAGCCTTGCTCTCGAAGCCTGCGAGCCAGCCGACCAGGGAGTACTGCGTCAAAAGCTCCTTTTATGTCGTACGTCAGCATTGAAGCGACTTTGCCTTGAAGAAGCGCTATTTCGACGTCGTAAGTAAGGCAGGTAGTTAAGTCCGTAGCTGAGCGAAGCGGGAGAGCGCCGAACTGCTGTTTAGTTAAAACTTTTGAAGTTACAGCGATCCATGCTATTCTTTTAGCAATTAGTCGTTCAAGGCCTTTTCCTAGAACCGACAACAGTGCAATTGGCCTGTACGAGCCAGGAGAAGAACGGTCCGGCTTTTTTGGCTTGCTGAGAATTGCAAGAACTGCTGTACGGAAACATTTAGGGTGGTGTCCAAGCTGGAGGCATTGGCGGTATAGTGTAACAACTAGTGAGCGGATTAAGGGCCAGGCTAGCCGTAAAACTGGCGTCGGGATCTCGTCTTTGCCAGGTGCTGTATTGCCGGCTTGTAAAATTGAAGTCTCGATTTCGTGGTCTGTGATGTCGGGAAAAGCTAGAGAAGTGCGAGGAATTGCCGGTGCAGAGAAAGGGATATCTCCGGCTTCGGCGGCGTTCCTTAGTAGATTGCGAGTTAAGACATTTCTTTTTTCCTGTGGTAAAACAGCTAAAGGTGCGCCTGGTCTTGTAGGGTCCTTCAACGGAGGGGTCCTGAACGAGCCTGTGGACGTATGCCATTTTGCCATTTTGAACACGTTTTTGCTTGTTGCAGTATTAAGCATTTCGCGGTAGTAAAGGTCTTTAGCTCGCCGTACAGTGTTCCGTAGTGCTTTTTTTGCTTCGGAACAATCGTCTGATATACGGCGTGCTTGCCGGAAGTTTTTAGCGGCTTCAGAGCATTCTGTAGTCCACCACGGGTTTCCGATAGAGCATGCATAAGAGCGTTTGGCTGACTTTGCATAGGCTTTTTGGATTTGGCTGGTGAGCTTACTAGCGTATATGTCGAGCTCTGACGGGTTTTGAGGGGTTCTTAGTTGCTGAACTGGCTTTATGTGCGCTTCCAGAGTTTTAAGAAAGCTTTCTTTGTTAAGTGTAGCTAGTCGAAGTGGAGTAGTTGGTTCGCGGTGCCGGGGGTCCCAGTATACTGTCGAAAGCAGTGTGCGGTGGTCTGAGCTAGTTTCTAAGTCTTCTGACATTTCTGTGGCTATCCCGAGAGCTTCCAGCTCGGAAGTCGCGAAAGCTAGGTCTAGAACGTTTCCTCGGTTATGAGTAGCTTCGTTTGTGCTAGAAGATAGTGTAAAGTCGAGTAAGTCTATCCAAGTAACAAAGTCTGACGCTGCTGCATTTGGATTGCTGTCGAGCGATGGCTGCCAGCGGTGATGGTGGAGATTAAAATCTCCAGCGATAAGTGTTAAACGTGGAAAAAAGGTGTTTGGGAGCGAAGTAAGAGGCCGGGCAGCTTGTCCTGTTCTAATAGCGTTTATAGGAGCGTTGTAAATGTTTACAATAAGAAAAGACTGGTTATAAGGAGTAGACAGTGTAAGAAACAAAAGGTCGGGAGTTCCGGGGTCGTTAGGCTGCAGTGGTCGAAGCTGTACAGCTTTTAACCCTACGCCTTTCCGCTGATATGTGAGTACTCGTGGAGAAATAGTCCAGTTGTCTACCGGAGAAAATGCTTCGTAAGAAGGATGGCGCTTTGTGATTCGCCGAGCTAAGTCTTGTGTGTAAATGTACGGTTCTTGTATTAAAAGGATATCGATTTGGTTTAGAAATGCTAGATTCAATGCAATTTCGTGATTTGTAGAGCACTTGTTCACGTTGACTTGCATTATTGTGAGTGGGGGCCGAGAGCGGCGGCGTTTACTTGGCATTGGAAGCTTCTGCGGCTAATTGGCTGCTTGGGCTCGCAGTTTCCGGCTCTGCAGCGTCAAGGTCCATAGCAGTAGTTCCAAAGCTTCTTTTTCTTGTAGCATAAGGAGCCGAAGTTGTGTGCTTGCGGCGGGTTCGTACAGAAGTGGTAGCTTGACTGGGGGCGAGAGAGCTGGTAGTTTGGCTAGGGACGGGAGAGCTTGTAGCCTGGAAAGTGCGTAGAGCCTGAAGAGCGCTAGGCGCTGGTATTGTTGAGGTAGTCGTGCTGGAAGTAGCGGAGCTTATCTGACGTGCAGCGGCTTCGGTGTAAATAGGGGGCTGGCTGCAAGGGATTTGCACCGGGGGGTTGGTTTTGCAGTGAGCGGCTTTTAGTTGTAGCCTGGCTGCTGAGCCGGCTTGTCGGAGCCGGGCTACTTCTGTTTTTGGGGGGAAAGGAGTGCCCGGCTTAGGTCGAAGAGGGCACTCGGGAGCATCCGCTGGATGAGGGCCGTGGCAGTGTATGCACCGAGGGGGGCACTGGTGTGCGTGTGACGAGCAAGCTTTGTGTGAATCCTCAAGATGCTCGATCGAGCCACAAAGGCGGCAGCGAAGAGGGCGTGCGCAGGAACGTTTGTTGTGCCAGAGGAAGCATCGGCTGCATTGTACGACACTAACTTTTTTAGGGAGAAGCCTGGCAGTTGCCCTGCAGCCGAACAATATTAAAGATTTAGGGAAAGAGATAGACGAGTTTACTCTGACTATCCAAGAAGTTGGGTAGTCGTAGTCCGCCGTTTGGCTTTCTTTAGTTTGTCCGACGTATGCTGGGGAGAACCCGAATGAAGATGTAAGTGCTTGTGACAAAGCTTCGGCTGTGACGGGTATGTTCGCTACAGAAGTTCCGTTTAGGCCGGTGTAGGCTCTGGGGACCGAAGTGAGCTTGTAGCTATTGAGGTTTGGTGCTTCTTCGACGGTGCAGTTTCCGTCTGCGAGAAATAGTGTTTGGATTTCTTGGATCCGCGTGACTAGAGTACTTCGTGTAGCAGGGGAAGTTGGGCAAAGAGCAAGGCCGGAGTTAATGCTTTGTACTTCGCGGATTTCTTTTTGGAAGCCAGCTTTCTTTAGAATGTCATGCACAGCGTGGCTTGAAAGTTGTCGGTACGGGTGTGAAGAGTGTAGGCGGACGAAAAGTCGGTTGTCTGAGAGCTCTTGCTTAGAAGTAGGTTTCGGGGGCTTCCGAGGACGGCGAGAGACTTGTATTTCTAACCTAAGCTATTGTACAAGAAGAGGTTCGACGTGCTCTAATCTACGCAAGAGCCCTCTTAATATCTTTCCTGCTAATCGAAGGGTCGTCGCCTTAGCTCTCCTTCTTTTGATCTGCTTCGAGGGTTCCGGGGCCCAATCCATCACCCTATATCTCTCCCGCAGTTTGCTCCTTAAGCCTACCCCATGCCTGCCACCCTACTGGACTCTGAACATGCTATTGTAGACCGACACGCGCTTCCGTCCTCTCGAGCCATATAGACAGTGTCTCTGTCGCTGCCATTATACGCTGCGCCCCATAGCTATTAACTACTTCGCGCTACCTTGCCACATCTCTGCTCACAGCAAGGCCGACCGTGCCTCGCAGGAGTTGCTACTATAAAACCCAAGCCTGCGGCTCTATAGCAACGTGTCCGCTCCCACTAACCAAAACGTGTGCTTTGTTTTCCTCCGTGTGTGTTCCAAACCTAGTATCTCCGATGGCTCGTCATGCCCCAGTTCCTCTTCAGCTGCCGGCCCTTCTGCCTTGTCTGTTGTAGAATCGCGTGGTCAAAAAAGGGGCTGGTATTGTTTTCGTGTGATCCCGTAGATTCGTCCTTGGGCCTGTCGCTACAGCGGTCTTCTTTCGTGATCGAAATCGCGTCCAACCATTACCCTCTGAGTACGCAGCACTTCCCAACAAGATCCCCAACTTTCTCCCAGTCTCTTCTACCCGCGCAGCGCGTACACCACCTCAGATTCCCTTTCTTTATCGAATGCTTTGACCTTTTCCACACGTTGAGTCTTCCTAGAGCGTTTGCCGCGCTTCCGCGGGGCTCCGATAAAAAGGCGAAAACTCTGCCTACGCCCCAGAGGTGTCCTGTCTGCCCGGTACAGTCATTGCTGCTCAGGCCATTAACAGCGTAGAATTAATGACGAGCTTGCTTGCAAGGCAAGGGACCGAACAGTCGGATGGTTTTCGTACCCATTTCGCTGGCAGAATCCTCTGTTCTGAAAAGGCCACGTCAGCCACCCCCTCGCGACGCCTTCAGCGGCAAGGAGGAAGTATCGACAGCGACCTTAATCAGCTCCAGCTGGTGACTTTGTTTTACCTCAGGTATCTTCCTCTCTGAGGTTTGAGTGTTAAGTTCTAACTACGATGAAACTACGAGTTATATAACCCCGTTCCGGGTCACGTGAACGACACCTTCGTTCAAGTGCGTGACCACATGACCTCTCTAGTTAATTGTACTAACATTAAAGATGTCGTCTTCGTGGATACCGTACTTAGCGATAGTATTCTGTACGAGTCTAAACCACTTCCGGATAACCTTTGGATCTTCGTTCTTGGCTCTCTGGTAGTCGTACTTGCGATTGAATCGTGTTTTAAGCTCTGGAGAGCGCTTGACAAAGTTCCCTGGCCAATTCTTGCCAACCTTGCCTCCACTGCGAGCCCGGAGAAGGTTATTGGCCATATTTTCCACGGCACTTAATCGGGGTGAAAACCCTCGTGAATCCAGGTCTAGGATATGTTGAATAATGTTGGGAGTGGGGCACGTTGCATCACGTGGCACCGCGGCACTAGCGTGGTGAGGGGCCTTAAGCTCCCCCAGCCTCCTCCTTAGACAACAACTAAGACGAATCACCAAAACCCAGAACCCGTAGTATACTACAACCCCCTGTGATACCAACAAATAATAACAGATTCTTCTAGCTCTGTAAGCTTTCTCGAATTGGGCGTGCAATCGCGTCGCGGACGGATTCCGGCGCGTCGTCGTCGGAGCGTCGTTCGCACCGCGTCGTACGTCTTTATTGCGCTTCGTTCGCTTTGAAATTGGCCTTGATTGATAGCATTTATAGCAAGAGATATTTTACCCTCTTTATGAGGTAATTGAAGAGAAGATGGTTGTTGCATTGTACATTAAAGATTATAGGTCGCGCTTTTTGGTTGGGGTGGACCGCTCGCTTGGGTGGACCGCTCGCTTGTGGAATACGTTAAGTGTATTGGGACCCCCGGGCGTACCCGTATCCGCCCCCCGCTTTAATTGGAGCGCATGACAATACTAACTAGATCGCAAATTAAAGATCAGGGCACAGGGTTGATGTATTACTTATTTAGGCTAAGTATTCACGATCAAATATAGTATTGCTAGTGCTATTTCCACATTTAACCGCTGTATTTCTGCTCTGTACAAGTCTATTTATATGTTTAGTTACTTTCTTGACTCTTCTGGCGGCATTACTGGAAGGAACATCTTTTGGCAAACCTGGCGGGGTTTATGGGGCGGTGGCCGTTAGACTACCTGATGGATTAGGTCCCTGAACGAACCTTATAAAAAACAGGCTCGCAAAACAGGTCACGGTCTTCAGCAGCATCAGGACATTTTCAAGCTCCCTGTCAGGGTATTTCCGCCATGACACGTATCGCCTCCATCCTCATCGCGGCACTTCCAGCTGTTTCTGCCCAAGTAGCAACCTATGGCCAATGTAAGTATACCTCCCCTTCTAGATAACAAAGCTAATGCCACTTTTAGACGGTGGAACTGGATGGACAGGAGCAACTACATGTGTTTCTGGATCCTGCTGCACTTTCTCGAATGCTTGGTATTCTCAATGTCTTCCGTGCACCGGGGGTGGAGCAAGTTCGGCCAGCTTAACCACAAAATCTGTAGCCTCAACTCTAGCGACATCGACAAGTACAAAGGCAACTCAGCAGCCGTCCGGAAGTTTCACTAATCCTGTCGTTTATGAAGACTTTGCCGACAACGATGTATTTCTTGGTCCAGATGGCGCCTATTACTTCTCAGCATCCAACATGCACTATTCACCGGGGGCTCCAATCCTTCGATCATATGACCTTGTTAACTGGGAATTCATCGGGCACTCCGTTCCCACCTTAGCCTTCGGAGACAAGTATAACATGGTTGGAAGCACGGCTTATATCGGGGGTACCTGGGCTTCGACTTTGAGATATCGAAAAAGCACTGGGTTGTGGTACTGGATTGGTTGCATCGACTTTGCCAATTCCTATGTCTATACCGCTCCTGCAGCGAACGGTCCCTGGACCCAAGCATCGGTCATATCTGGCACGTGTTTTTATGACTGCGGTCTTTTCATCGATGACGATGACAAGATGTATGTTGTATATGGCAGCAGTACCGTCTCTATGGCTCAGCTGTCGAGTAACGGTCTGGGCCTTTCGAAGACACAGCAAATAATTTCTACGCCGTCTGGCTACGATTTCATCGAAGGCAATCGCATGTACAAGAGAGATGGTATATACTACGTTCTCGAGTCTGCCCCAAGCCAGCAAGCGACGCTTATCTGGAAGTCCACAAGCCCATGGGGACCGTGGACAGTAAAGGAGCTGTACCGAGACATCGCTGGCCCCGTCGCTGGGGGGGAACTCCCCACCAAGGAAGTCTGGTAGAAACTGCCGCCGGTGCGTGGTACTACATGTCCTTCACCTGGGCATACCCTGCCGGTCGCATGCCCGTCCTCGCACCCATCACCTGGGGCTCTGACGGCTATCCACTATTGACCTCCGTCAATGGTGCCCGGGGTGTCTCGTACCCTGCCCCATTACCCTCCCGCCCGACACCCTCATGGATTGGAACCGACACCTTCCCAGGTACCAACCTTTCTATCCCTTGGGAATGGAACCACAATCCAGACACAAGCAAATACAAGGTCAACAATGGCCTCACACTCTCCACCACAACTATCACCAGCGATCTGTACAAAGTGCGCAACACTCTCACTCACCGCGTCCACGGGCCTCTATCCGTCGCCACGATTGTCATCAACATCAACAATATGGCCGACGGCGACAAGTGTGGCCTGGCTGCCTTGCGCGACCAGTCCGCTTTAATTGGCATCTCGCGGGCCGGAAGCACATATACAATCTCCCATGTTCAAGGACTACTCCAGGACCCGGATAACAGCTGGTCGACAACGTCAAATGGGACTACAGCTGCAAGTGCGGTGGTTGCGAAAGGGCAGATCTGGCTGAGGGGCACGATGCAGGCTGCGTCCAGTAGTGCAAAGGGTGTGACATTCTCGTATAGTGTTGATGGAACCACGTTCAAAGCCCTTGGTGGCAGCTACACGTTGACTACGGATTGGCATTTCTTCATGGGCTACCGATGGGCAATTTTCAACTTCGCGACCAAGGCGCTCGGTGGCTCTGTCCTTGTCTCTTCTTTTACGCAAGCGTGATGAGGATGGGATTGAGGCTCAAGTTTTCTGACTGTAGGGATACTCTGCCAACAGTGTGGTCAATAGTGTGGGCGTTAGTAGTGAAACTAGGCACCACTGCAGTGCGTTTTCTGCCGGCAGAAACGCACGCCGTGAGTGGCCAGGTACTGAAACCCACTACAGTGAGTTTTAAGTAGGCAAAACTGACGTGGTGTTCCTGAAAAAAGGAGGCACTGATAGTGTAAGGGGTTCGCTTGGCTAGTCCTTCGCTTAAGTGCATTAACACTTTAACTATCTAATAATAGACTTCAAGGCTTTATAACTTTATGATTCTTCTATATATTTGTGTATAAATTAGCATAAATGAAAGGCATAATGTAGAGCATTCTAGAATCGTTGAAATTATAATTTTATGTAAAGTGGTTGTTGAGTAATTCGCGCTTTACTTGTCGCGTTACTCTGTCGCATTCCTTCGATTTTTCAACCACATTGCTTGCCTTTTTTTCAACAACAATTTATTATCAAGCCAACCACTAAACACTATGGTCTCTAGGAAGAGGAAAGCGACTTCCCAGCTTCGGGGAAACACCCGACAACCTCATTTATCATTTGCTCCTCCGCTAGTGTCAGCGTTAGCTATACAGAACGCGCATCCAATCCCACCGGCTCACCTCGACCCTGCTATTCAGAGAGCTACTACAAGTCCTACGATTCAGAAAGACAAGGAGAGGAAGAGATTTGGCTGGTGTTGGGAGCATATGCCTAACCAAGACCCAGACACACGTTACACGAACGAAATCAGCGGGAAAGATGAATGGCGCTGTGCTTATTGTAGCCAACGATATGCCTCTTCTGGAGGCACTAAGCTTCCAACCGAGCACCTCGAGTATCATGGCCTCAAGAAAAACGACCCCGAGGCACTCCAATCACTCGTGAAACACCTCTTCAAAGCCAGACAACGATTGAGCCAGGCCTAGCACGGCAAGGAGAGCTTAGTTTAGAGTATCGGTTTAGGAGAAGGAATCTAGGCACAACAAGTGGTTCTTCAATTGATCCTGATTATCTAGAGCTACTCTATACAAGGTGAAGTGCCTGCTTTCTCCTCTAGTTGCTCTACTAATAGCTCTATAGATTTATCGCCCGTAGCTCTCAATCTCTCCGACTCGTCGAACACGAAGATTTCCGCGAATTGATCGAATACCTCAATCCTGACGCCATGTGCTGGCTTCCAAGATCTCACGTGACAATTGGAACATGGGTGGAACGGCAATATTACGCTCACAAGCAACGGGTGATGGATCAAGTCAAGCAGGCTCGTACAATAGTGCATATCTCTTGTGATCTCTGGACCTCGACGAACGACCTTCCCGTACTCGTTATCATCTTCCATTACCTCACGAAAGACGGTTCTTTACGACAAACGGTTGCAGCGATGAGAGAGCTTTCTGGAGACCATAACGGCGAGAATCTTGCAGAGGCTGTAATGGAGGTCGTGACAATGTGGGGAATCGCGAAGAAATTGGGCTATTTTATGATGGATAACGCTCCTAACAACGATACGATGATGGAGAGAATACGTTGCTTGCAGGGCCAGGCGTGGAAGAAGCACTAGGCGACGATATTGAGCGAGTTTGAGCTTCAAATATAGCACATATATATGCAGTTTCCGGCACCACTGCAGTTTTACGTTTTTTTCAACACTGCAGTGCGTTTACAACATCATAAAACGTACTGCAGTGCGTTTTATGGGGGTGAAACGCACTGCAGTGAGTTTGAAGATATACCCACTGTAGTGGTGGCGACTAGTGTCAAACTGGGTCAGTGTCACTGGCGTGCACTATTGACCACACTGAGTGTAACAACTCGAGGCGAACAGGGATCTCGATCCGTAGATCTCAGGTAGAGGGACTCAAAGGTATGAACGACTGTCAATTGTTATTACTAAGAGAACAAGCTACAGACAGAAGAAGGGAAGGAAAGCAGTGCTTTATATACAGGAGGCTGGCCAGGGGCCAGCGTAAGCGAGCCCTGTGGTGTCAGGGGCCAAGCTCTAAGCGAGACAGGGCCAGGGCCGTGACACCTATAAGCATACAACTCTTGTCCCCGACCGTATGCTTATAGCCAGGTTTGACTGTATAGCTTATTTAAGTCACTTTTAAATACTTAAGCTACTCTTATATATTAAGACTTCCCTTATATATTTAGGGTTACCTTATAATATTTTTCCTTTATATTATATACCTTCTTATGCCTTATAAAATAGGTCTTTAATACTTCATACTACTCTCTTTAAAGGAGGTAAAAACTAGCACCTAGCACGGATTTCCTTATATATTTTACTTAAATTTTATTTAAAAGAGCAGGTTAGCTTATATACTCAAATAGATTACTTGTAAACCCTATGTCATGACACGCGCTGTGGATCTACAGATACAGAGGGCAACGGTGGTATCATACGAGAATCTATAGCTGAGGAAGGAAGTATACACGAGGCGTTCTGGGAGCTCGGCTAATATAGGTCACGTGTGCTTGGGAGCACGGGACATGACACCCTAACTATTTGTACCCAGGTTGCTAGCGAGCCATAGCTTTGGATGTTAGTGGGGATGGCATAAGATTCAGATCCATTTAGGCTGTTGGAGCCACGGACTTACTTTACTCGGCGAATTCCACGAATTCCCATCTGGAGGTTGCTGTCAAGATTGATACTATTTTAGCATTATATTAGCATACCCCAATCATATTGGCAGCCACTTTTTGATCCATGTTTCGACAAAGCTACCTTTCAGACTGTTATACATCGAAATAGATATGTAGAATATCATGCTAAGTCAAGGCTACCGGATCATGACTGGTAATGTTTGTACTACATATTCAGTATTTACTTTTGAAAAGGTTCAAATCTATCTAAGGTACTTAATAAACAAAGAGACTATATGCAAAATCGAATATACTAGATGAGATAGATCGAACTTGCACGGCGATGGCCTTGTAATATCTCTTCAACGGGAAGACTCTCCACGGTCCAAAAATACCCTACCCGCTTATAAATGTCTCGGTATTCAGATGTTGACTGAAGTACAAGCCCATGAAGCTGTACTCTACTCCCCATTGGATGAACCTCAGCATTACTAAAGGCCAAAACGGGTAAACAGATCAGCTGGACATGAGAAGGTGGCCGTAGACTTGTGTCGTAGATTACATTGACATGATGCGCAGTCAAAGGTAGCAGGAAGCCACATATCCATAGTGTTGCGTCAAGTACCAAGCTGTTTGTTTCCTCCCTGACATCAATAACATCCGCAGAGATTAGAGGCATTATCTCTTTCCAAGAACTCTGAAATCGATACGACTTAGCGATTCCATTCGATTCTTCTGATAACTGAGGAATTTGGAGTCGATGTGAGATTCTTCCGTTCACCGACCCCCAAGACCAGCTGGGGACCTCTGGAATTCGTCTTTCCTCTGCAGCACTTTCTACTATCCAAAGGAGATTGAAGACCAGCATCTCTTTCCATAATCCGGCTATATAATGGAGGGCTGTATTTTCCTGGACAAGATAAGCTATTCCATGAAAAGCCTTTAGTTTGTCGGATTGTCGCGTCAATCTTCGAGCTGAGTATTTCTCTACCATCTCGTACCAACTTTGATGGAATTCAACCTTTTCTGCTAAAGTTGATCCTGCAAAGCGCCACAGGAGTTCAAAGGCGCCACGGATACCACTCCGAGCGGAAGAAGCAAGGATTTTTGCCAACTGCTTTTGCTGTTCAACATACTGCGGATTGATTATTTCTACCTCTCTGCGCGCTTTCCACAATTGCTTCCATATGCTTGGTTGATGTGCTGTAATTTGATGTCTTGTAATGTATCGTTCCACTGGCTGCTCGACAGCTGTGTAGTCATCAGGAGGATGCAGAGTTCCATCAGCACGAACACCAGCCTTGACCGAATACTTCTCCCCACTATAATGCTCACCATCCCACGCCACCAGGGTATTACATTCAAAGAATACAACTCCCTCGCAGAAATGCAGAACTCGACGAGCGAGGTATCGCTCCTGGAACGCCCATGCCCTCGTGTCCAGCGCTGTATTCTCTGCCTTATCTTTGAATAGTTTCAGCGACGTTTGAGAGTTCTTTTTGCTGCAACTGCTGACCGTAACTGATCGATTGGGCCATTTTCGAAGAGTGCATTGATGGCGAAAGAGCTCGCGGGGTAAGAAACAGCCTCCATTGGAATCCTTTGAAGCCGATGCGGAGATAACGCATTTTGCGCTGGCATACACAAGACCCATATTTGCTGATTCGGCCTCCCACTCCGCATTGTCGTCCTGAACTATACATAAGGAGTCAATCCACAGATATCGGACTTTTAATCCCCTAGTAATGGCCACTGCGTCTTGGAAGTTCTTTGTTAGGCTATTGATCTCGAAGCTCACCATTTCATCGATATTCGATTTGCAAAGGGTTACGTTGACTGCCTCGCCCCAGCAATGGCTCAGAGCAAGGTAATCTATAGCGATATGCCCGTCCAGTTGAGCACTCAGCTTTACGCTGATCCTGTCATCTTCACGACCACCTACGTCTAACAGCCTCAGGGGGAGATAATGCTTTGATGCTTCAGGGATGAACTTGTTTTTACAAACATCATGGGCTGAGCTACATGACTGTGTCCAACGGTTTGCCCATGCATAAATATCCTGGGAATCTGTTTGAAGAGATTTGTAGCACACATGGCTGGAGTCTGTTGCGAAGTTGTCAGAGAATCCAGGCACTAGGATATGATAGCCAGATATAACTTACTGCCTCTGGATCTATTTTGGTTGACAACAAGTACGCCCGCGTTGCCCACACTTTGACCACAAAGCTCCATCGTCAAAGCTCTCTTATTTAGTTGAGATCCAACGTCATCTAGACCCATGAACTCCACTTTCATCGAAACCCTGATTGTGAGCTCATCGGGTTCCATGTCAGATGATCCTTCCGTCAATTCTCGGAATTCATCTACTGACTTCCAAAGTATTGCACACATATGACAGCTTCTTGCAGATACCTCTAGGTCTGCCTTTGTGTGAAACTGATGCTGTTCAACAGGTTGAGTAAAGTACCAGCGGGCCCCACTCAGTAGTGCAGACCGCTCGACTATAGCATTACATCTCTCACAGAGTCGACAGCACTCAATGGCAGAATCAGGCCCTCTATGTGAGTAATTTGTGCCAACAACCAGAAATGACAGAAGATGCACAGTACCAGAGAGAAGGCCCCACACTGTAACAAATATGAGTATAAAAGGACCGAAAACTAATCCAATTGCAAGGAGACATTTCTTCAAGAAACCTAACGCAACAGATACGAAACCTAGCGCTAGGAAGACAGACCAGTATCCCACTTGGAGCCCATAGGATAATTTGTTCCAGTCGCCGGGTTTCGACCCCCAGTAGTACCATGAGCCCCATGCTCCGAGCAAACTGATCGATACAGGAAGATCAACCACTAGCCAGTGCATTCTGTACTTGGAGGTGGTAGGGAGTCTGAGTTAGAGGTGACGAGGTTTAAAGCGGAGGAGCTCACTAACAAAAATGGTGAGCGCCGCTAAGTTCCCAGGGCAGTCTAGTAGAGAGTGTGTAGTCGGTTATTTGGAGACTTTAAGCTCAATAAGATATCAGATTAAGGTAAAAATCAGTTCTTGTCGGTACGCCGGCTACGGCTGGTGCGATCGCGTGCAATACGTGACCACGATCCTGTGCAGTATGTGATCACTATAAACTTGTAGTAAGCTTACTATTGGGTGTGAAGATTAAATAAAGACTGTCTTTCTAATGAATGGAGGTGGAGGTGGTGTTGATCAACCATTCTGCCGGTCGTCACCGCCTCCACACGTGACTAGGTTTTAGGTCCCCGTCCGCCTTACCTCAGGCACTCAGGCCATAATTCTCGTGCCTAAGGCACCGGAGCACGTGTCTAATCGGTGTTCACGTGCAGTCCTCGAGCAAATGGCCTGAGGATCCTGTCAAGGTTGTCAGGATTTGAGAATCTAGGTAGCTGAAACCAACCTAAAAAGAAAGAGAACCAAAGCAACGATGTGCAAACGTGGACACCTCACCATCAACTTATTTACCAAGCTTTTTAAAGAACCAAGTCCGAAACTGAAGCATCTTTGAAGCCTCTTTGAAGCCGGCATCCTTGATCATCCCTGTGAGCTTCGATCTTCTTAACCATTATATTGGTGATAAGTTCGGTTGGTGATGAGTTTCGCTAGATCGCGTTGCATTGGCTCCAGATACGAGTATGAGCCAAGCGCTGCTCGCAGCTGCACCATCATAATTTTCCTTTCCCTTGGTGGCTGCGAGAGCAAAGGCTCCGCCCCGGTATGGCTCTTATGCGATATGAGCTGGCCCATCGAGGAATTGCCGCACAGCCGTCTAGCTACTATCTGGATGACCGTGTCGCGGAAGTACGTGTCCCTGAGACGATCTGAGCAGGCTCCATGCGCCATGCCTTGCGCCAGGTATGGCGCAACAAGATGTTGATCTGTGCCATATGCGTTGATCTGTGCTGATGTGTGATGAGAAGGTTAATTTCTACCTGCATGGCTGGTGCAGATGACCATCTGCATAAGAAACTGTTTTATTAAAGCTTCTATTGAGTAGAGTTGTGGTTAGGCATCCTGCCGGTGAGAAGCTTGGTGAGCCTAGTGAGTTCTTCTTTCCCAAGCCGTCACCTATGGAAGCATGGGGTTCGATGACTGGGCGCTGCATAGACACTTTGGTCCCGTTGGCCGGCAGGACAGCATGTGCCACATCCCCCCTCATGGCTTTCTCGCTATCACCTTGTTTAGGGCGCTGGATGCGAAGGACATGTCAGCTAGAATTGCCTTCCCAACAACATCTCAGCTGGACTGGGGGAGCAAGCTTCGCTGATCATCACACCATCTCTTGGCCATTAGGGAAAATCAAGAAGGTCAAGCCAGGTGGGAATGTAAGGACTCTCAAACAAGCAGAGTCATCTACCTTTCGAAAATAGCTATTCCCGGCCTTGATGTAAGGGAAAGAAAGCAGCCTGATACCGAAGCGTTGCACGAAGACCGCCGATGGCGGAAATGCAACTGCTCAATGCAGATTTATATAGCATAGATTGAAAATGGTACCACAGTTAACTACATTCATGCACAGATCATCCTAGTGCTTCTGTAGCCCCTTGGACTCGGCATCGGAGACGCCAGCTCCTGCGAGCCTGTTGCATGACCCTAGCATGTATGATCGATAATTCTTCTTCTGAACTTGTGGCACGATCCCGCCAATTGGGTATTTCGATATTAGCAATCAGGTTAACTGCTGGTGCTTCTTTTTCATAAGGGAGTAGTTAGCTGTTTCTAGTGCCTATTAGAATAGCTCTCCGTTTTCTAGTAATAGAATACACTACCAACGTCTGAACTGCAAAGTCATTAATATGCCATGGTAATATCCGTCTTCTACGCAGCATGCACTTAAATGCAAAACAATCCATGTCGTTTGAATAAAGTTTAATCGTGCACGGACCACTGGTCAAGCTAACTATAGCAAAATGGATAGTCTAAAGACGCATTGCACGATTGATGGCCTCATTTCCTGTAAATATATTAGCCCAAGAACCTTAGGATTATAATAAATACAACTCTATCTCGGAATCAAAAGTATTCTCCTACGGATCTAGTCTTCGCGACAATTGTCACAGAACCACGTGATCACAGACTACCTTTCCATCTCTCCTCGCGCGGTTTTTGTATTGTACTAATTTCAGCATTATTCCCCTAGTATTTTCCGAGCCCATTTTTGGTAAGTCCAATCTAGGGGTTAGCTCCAATTTCGACCGTGCATCCGTGAAAGAGCTCTGGGAGACGGAGTATAAAGGAGGTACCCTGTTGAGATGCTCCCACCACCAGCCCGGAAGGAGAGAAATCCTGATCCAGCATTTGATCGTCAACGGGAACATAGGCGTATTCGAATAGACGCTCCAGTCTCTGCAGCTGATTTGTATGATCAGTACATTTCTATGGTTCCCTTCCTTGTCAAGCTCCTTATTATCATCCAAGGCGACTACTCTCCACAGGCGTTCAGAAAGGTCGGACTTCGAAAAGGTAAATTCCGTTTGACGTTCACCCTTCCTGACCCATGTCGTGTGCCAACCACCGGGCAAGGTAGTGCAACCAAAGATCCCCTCGTCTATATTGGTCCATCTATCCTTGGTCCATTTAGAAACTTCCACATATTTCCCAATATGAAGGTAAAGGTCAAGCTCATGATATCTCTCAAGTAATTCACTCTTATCTTTCACTGCACGTTCCGCGCGAAAAGATACTTCATCCCTCTCAGCCGCCACCACTATTCTTGCAGCACTTATGATCTGGCTCCTAGCTTCATTCTTTGTTCCAAGGAAGTGTTGAGACCCAATAAGTATGCTTGTTGCATAGTACCATTTTTCTGGTATTCCAGCAGGAAATTTACTTTCTTGAAGTACAGAATCGGATAAAAATACTTCATAATACCCACCATACCGTTCTATACGCATCTCAATTGGGCGGTCCAAAAATCGAGTCTGTGTCTGCTTTCGAGGTGCTTTGAGTTCGAAATTGGGGTATCTCGGACTCGACCCAGAATATATTATTGAATTTCTTGAATCCCGTGATCGTAATACGGCTGCTTGAGATTGTAGTTGTGGTTGTGGTTGTCCTGGCGATGGTAATACGGTTGCTTGAGATTGTGGTAGTGTTGCTGGCGGTGGAATTGGTTGTTCTAGTGATGATCGCAACTTCCAGAGCCATGCCAGCACCAGCACCAGCACCAACACTAGCTCCAGCTCCACGAACACCATTAAGTACACCAGCAGCAAATCCACTGTAGGTTTGATGAAGAAAGTTGTGGAGGATTGTGAGACGAGGGGCTATGTGCGAAGAAACTCTTTCTTATAATAACTATGGTGGCATTCTTTTCTGCATTGCTACCTAAATGTGATAAAAATATTTTACTCGATGATTAGGCGCCTTTTCTGGATCTATTGGCTCTAAGCAAAGCTGGCTCATGTGTGCAGTTCCTCCTGCTTTTGTCAGCATATCCGGATACTGAATAAGATCAATTACTAACTTAACTTTTCAATCGTGCTCACGGACAAGACATACTCTCCAATTTTGCGCCCGGCAATAGCTTCAATCACAAGGAAGCTTGTGTCAATAGCTAAAATTGTGAAATTTGGAGTGCCACGGAGCACAGACTTGGCGGCTTTGATAATAGTGTCGACTATAGGGTCAGACATTCTGATAAAGCCGGAATAGCAATAACCGGAGAGAGTATTGTATTTTAATCCTTCTTGGAGTATTGTTCTGCCTTTCTATCAAGATAAAGCCGCACAGAGATACAGTAAATGATTGCTCCAAACCAAAAAACAATAAAAACTGTAAAGAATAAAAGCACGAAATCCGTTTCTGAGAGCCAAGTGCGTAACGTGGACATTGTATAATAGTGGCTATCTGTTTATTTCTTCCGAATTTGTCTACGTGCAATACAAATATATTTTCGAATCGTCAACTGTTAATTGCGTCTAAAGTACCTCTCAAAGTTGTCGAAGCTTACATAGCGGAAGACTAATCCCGGCCTAATCCCCTATGGCTTAGTAAATCTGTGATTGTCTTTTTAATGTCTTGCCAAAAATATCCCAACAGCAAAAAAGGCTGTTCTGCATATCCTTGAATCAGCAGCCTCCCCGACCACTTTCTTGCTAATACGCTCTCTCTGATAGCCATTGCAGGATAGCATCCGCTAAGAATATAATAACCATGTCCGGGGATCTCCGGCTAATGCTCTGACAGATAGAGTGAATTGAAAACATCTCTGCTCAGACTATACTTCCATAGCCACGTCCATAGCCTTCGGTACTGGCCGTCATATTCCACAAGAAGGACCGTTCCAGCCAGAGAAGTCTCTAAGTAATCAAGATTAACTTGTGGTCCTCCTGATATCCCAAAGACCTTGGGTGATATCCCCCACAAAATCTTAAATTCGCGCTATATATGTTAGCAGACTACTTCCTAAAGATTCTTTAGGGACATATGGTCACCTTTTCAAAATCTGTGCGATGGAACGCACTCGTTTCATGAGTTATTGTAGTTGTAGCCGGATTCGAATCACCAGAAGAAGTGATTGTAGTGCAGGCCATCATGCATATCAGCGGGGATAAAATGGAATAAAGCGAACAAATCTGAATGTCTTGTCTTGTCCACAGATAAGGCGAACCAGTGCAGCAGTGAAAATTGGGAGGTAAAGAGAGCGCATGCAGGTTGCCTTGTTCTGCAGCTTCTACTTATACATGGAGCTCAAACCCCACACTTTGTCCATATACTTTCATCTTCCCGGCACGACACTAGTGTGAGAATTTTAGAGACACCTTTGGAAATATGAGGATAGCGGCTGGACTAGTGATTGCACAAAAGGAGGTGCGGGTCATGTCCAAGCATAAGGCGTACACGCTAAGCCAAATACGTGACAGAATTTCTGTCACGTATTCGGTTTAGCGTAAGAGGCTGGGGAATGTTGTTTGTCTCTCTTCTCGCCCTGCTATGATAGAGAACATAGGACCCGCCATCAATGAAAATGGAAGCCAACATTAGCGACTTTGTTCAAAAGTTTTGTCAATTAAGTCGTGAAGAAAAAGTGGAAGCCCTTAATTGTGTGTTTGAGCAGGTCCGTGACAACACTTCTTTGCTGCTTCTACAATTAACAAAAGTCGTTGCGTAACGCGGCAGGTGGCGTAACGCGGCACTTTTTACGGCACCACCACACAATTACCCATACAACTCAACCATGACGCGTCGAAAGAGCCTATTGACTAGAAATCGTGATATTCAAATAGATCAAGCTGTATTAGATCTACGATCTGGCAAGTATAAATCTGCAAAGCAAGCAGAAATCGCTTTACAGCTTCCAAAAAGTTCTGTGACGCGTCGCGCTAATGGAAGTTTGTCGCGGTCTCAAGCACGCTAGCAACAACAGAAGCTTTCGTACGCAGAAGAGAAAGTACTTCTTAAGTGGATCAAAGAGCTTACTGTCAGTGGCTATTCTTCAAGGCATCAATTGTTGAAAGAAATGGCCGAAGAAGTTCGTACGAAACGCGTATCCAATTTAAACGACACGACTTTTTCTTTTATCGAACCTTTTCCACGATTTAGTCTTGGCCAAAACTGGGTTCTACGATTCGTACAACGTCATGAACACTTTAAAGTTATAATTGGACGTCGTATTGAGTCCGTACAAATAAATAGTGCTACTAAACCAGTTTTTAAAGCTTAGTTCGACGCGTATAATTAACTAGAACAAAGAAAGAAAATTTTGCAAAAGAACACATATAATATAAATGAGTCTGGATTTTCGATTGGCACAATGGAATTAACTCGAGTAATTACTGATTCAAGCTTTTGTACGAAGTATCAAGCACATCCTAGCCGTCAGGAGTAGGTTTTAGTTGTAGAGTGCATTTGTGGTGATAGAACAAGTATTTCGCTACTCGTGATATTCAAAAGCAAAAATGTACTTCAAAGCTAGATTCCACACGAAGTACTTAACAGCTGGTATTTCTCAGCTAATAAAAAAGGCTGGACAAGCAATTTACACGGATTAAAGTAGTTGAAGCGTGTTTTTAAGCCAGCAACTCGTGCGAAAGCTAATGGTCAATATCGACTTCTTATTTGTGATGGCCACGACTTACATATCAGTGGAAACTTTATAGCTCACTGCTTTTTTAACAAGATTTTTTTTTTTATACTTCCACTTTATACTTCACACTTGCTTCAGCTACTCGACGTTGCGATTTTTGGCCTACTGAAAAAACGACTGACAGCAGGGCTTTTTCATTTGAACCAGGCTCAGCTTGCACGAATACAAAAACATAAGTGGATAGAAGTATATATTCAGGCTCGATCAGAAATATTTAATACTCAACATATTGATTTTTTATGGCGTGGAGCAGGGCTATTTCCATTCAACCCAAAAAGAGCACTTCGTACGATCGAAAAAGAAGTTACTTCCGAAGCGGAAACTTTAACTCAACTATTAACGTACGATGCTTTTAATCAAGTATTTGTAAATAGCTCGCCTTTAGATGCGCAAAGCCTTCAGAAAGCAAACGAGCTTTTTTTATCAACAATTGAGCGTCGTACGATTCCATCAACTCTTGTTCGGGAGTATATTCGAAAATTGGCATTTGGAACAAAACAACTTCGCGCAAAGAGTATTGTCCACTAACACGATGCAAATAACTTTCGATCAATTATAAAGAAGCGTGCGACTCGTACGAAAGGAAAAAGGGTCGTTTTGAAAGGTCAATTTCATATTTCTACGCCAGAATTACACAAAGCAGTAGTAGAAGCTGAATTAGACACAAAAAACTGAGCAAAGAAAAAGGTGAAAACCAAAAGCAAAGGTCGTTTGTACAAAGCTGAAAATAAGAAGGATATTGAGGAAGAAGCTAGAGATAAATCAGAGAGTGAAATTGAGGACTGTATTATAGTTGATGTTGAGTAGTTAATATAATTGTATGGTGGTGCCGTAAAAAGTGCCGCGTTACGCCACCTGCCGCGTTACGCCACGACTTACGTTACTGCTTTCAGAAGAGTTATCCACATCAATTGGATCGAGAGAAGTCATGTCGTTGGTTGATGTTAATAAAAAGTTACAATTTAAAAAGAAAAACATCCAGGTCCAAAAAATGCAAGACCTCACTACACATAACGGTCCCGATGATTAGGAACAATGATTCCCATGCAAAATTAGCGTGAGACAGGTTCCTTGGCATCTGACAGTCTCACTTCTAGTGAGGGATGCTGAAGCCATCCGGAATCCCTCCCCAAAATTACCCTAAAATTCGACCAATCAAACCCCTAGAAATCTCCCGACCCTCCCTTGCCCAGCCCTGCCTATCCCGGTCCCGGGGAAGGGCTAGGCTACTTAAATATATGGGATAGGCTAAGGAAGGTTAAGCTTTAATAAATGCCAGGCTAGGTAAAGGCAGGTTAAGGAAGGCAAGGGTTGGGCAGGGGCTGGGATGGGCAATCTGAAACGCTGAAGCTCCCTATTTGGTTTATAGGCAAAGCTGCACAGCCAAGAACAACAGCCCGGTTACCAAACGGAGGCGCATATTGTAGGATGGTTACGTCCTCTCCCAACACTTAATTATATACCAACTATTTCTTTTACAATCTTGTAGTTCACCGTTCACACTAACGTAGTTCACAAGCGAATGTAAATGCCTTCGAAGAGAGAGAGAGCGCGGGACTTCCGGAATAAAATTCGCCCGAACCCGGATAACGTAATATCCGTGTGATTTTTCTGTTCTGTGATCACGTGTGTTGCTTTCTTTTTATACTCCACGTTTCCGCTTTGTACCAGCTTCGTCCAAGCTCTTCGCAACGTCCAGGTACTCCAGACGATATTTGTTTCAGAGGTTAGTATTCTAGGTGCTAGGTTTTTCTTTGTTAAACTGTTCGATTCTCCTTTCCCTACAGCTTTTTGATCTACTTATTTTTCGTGTTGATACACTTACTCCTAGCACTGCTTGTCTACCTACTATGCCTTCTTCCCGGGCCCCTACGGAAGAGAATGGTTCTGTCCCAGACAGGAACGTGGGCCAGCTGATAATACCAACCCAAATAGACCTCCCATATCCTTCTTATACTTTCCCAGCCTCTAGTTCTAACCAATCAATGTCTAGTAACCATGGGACACTACAAGCGCGAATTGACCTACAGAGGGAGAAGATTCGGACCCTCGAGCTTGCGGTGCAAGAACGGCAGAGAACTGAGCGACTTCGCGACCAAGAACAACGTCAGCGCAGACTCGAGCAGAGGCGCCAACGGGATGAACAGTTACGCCAGGCTCGCTTGCGCCGGGCTCGCTTAGCCCAGGAGGAGCGTAAACAGGAGCTAGAACGTCAGCGGGATCAACAGCGTCGTAGGGAAAGGCAGGTCCGGGATGAGTTGGGGATGGGGGCTCTCTTACGCTATAAGGCAGCTGTTGAGGCGAGAAAGGCCGAGGGCAGCAGGCTAGCGAAGCTTAGGGAGGAGCAGGAGATGGAAGAACGAAGGCTAGTAATGCTTAGTGACCTAGAGCGGAAGAGAATGCTTGCTTATCAGCAAGACGAACAGCGGCGCAGAGACAGGCAGGCTCGCGATGAGTCGGCCATGCGTGCACGTTTACGCCACGAGGCTGATACACAGGCTCAAAGGATCCAGCAGCGGCCACCTACACAAGAACGGATCGTTGCCTACGATGGTCCTATCCCGTCTTTCCTTGATCAGGAGTATCAGTACATGAGGCAGGCTTCGACTACTTTCCCCGAGGAGATTACTCCATCGATTCAGATGTCGTGTATGAAGGGCTACGAGAAGGCCATTTCCGATGCAGCGAGACGGGTACCATGTGGACTTTGTGGAGGATTGTTCCAAGAGGATGAGATGATAAGTGTCGGTCTTCAAGATGACAGCCTACAATACTTTCTCCGAGCGACAAACACAGCTCCTGACTGTTGCGCCGTCAAGGACAACATGGTCAGCCTGTGTACTCCCTGTAACTCGGCCATCGCGAAACGGGCCATCCCGCTGCTTTCGGCTGGTAATTTTGTTAATTGTCTATTCTGTCAAGAGTATCCAGAAGTTTTGAGGAATCTCAATACCGTCGAAGAGGCCTTCATTGCACGGGCTCACGTTATTGGCATATTCCTGAAACTTACGTCGGGTGCCAAGAAGGGTATGAGTTATAGGGGAAGCCGTGGCCATTCGGTTGCCGTGAGACAGGACCCAAGCAGTCTATTGAAAATCTTACCAGCTAAGAGATTACGGGATCACACGACAATTACTGTTAGCTGGGATCGGGGAACTCCTCCTTCGGAAGAGAACCTGGCTCGTTTCTGCTCCGTTGATAAAGCGAAGGTCCTGGATGCTTTGTTATGGCTCTGCGCTAATAATCCCGTCTATAAATCGGTGGCCATCGATTATTCTGTTTTGGACTCTTGGCCCGATCATCATATTCCTCAAGAGATTAGAGATGCCTTTATTACTTTGGGACCTGAGCCCGGTTCGACAGACCCTCCGGTAGAAGATGAGCGGGAAGGCTACGCTACATCGTTACAGGGTGGGGCTTTTGAAAACGAGTTGGATGCAGAAGTAGAGGACGCTGAGCCTGGCAGCATTCTTAGCCGGTCTTATTTCTCCGATTTTCATGGTCAAGATCTTCACTCTACTCCTGCTACTTTGGCAAGCCTACAAGCCATTCTTCAAGAGCTGGATTCGGACGACCTAGTCCTAGACGAGGAATTTACTACCGATGAATATGATGATGAGAGGAGGAGATTCAACGATCATTCTCGGCCGCCGCATATATCTTACAAGACGACAGGGGAACTGCCGCCCATAAATGCGTTTACTGACCCCGACTATTTTACGGCAGCATTCCCCACTCTGTTTCCGTTTGGCATTGGTGGCCATTTAGGCGATGCGAATGGAAACCGGCCAGAGGAGGTATCTCTTAAAGCCTTTGCCAAATATGCAATGCTACACCATTCGTTACTGTAGGTGTTCCACAATTCGTGTCATGTCTTTCTAATATTTACAGCTTCTCTCAACACCATACCTTTATGTTTTATATCTATGATTTAATCCTGATTCGACAAGCGTCTTTTGGGAATTACGTCCAGGTTAAAAACGGGTATTGGGCTAAAGCTACGCAAGAGCTTGCTAGACTATCAGCCGATGACCTGCAACAGGCGGCGGAGGAATTCAAGGACGGGAAGAAGATCTCAAGTCCTGCTATCCACAGTCTGATTACTAACATGAGAATCATATCGTCTTTTAATCCAGAATCGTTCGGAGAGAAGATGAGGTTCAGAAACCTGATCTTCGGCAAGATCGGCCGTTTTGGGCTTCCACTTATCTGGTTCACGCTCAATCCCAAGGATATTGGTAATATCTTCGTGATCAGACTCGCTGGTGAAGAGGTTTCGCTAGATGAGCCAGGTATTAGGTCCACACTCTTACAACTCACGATCAAGAATCCGAGTCTCGTCGCCCAGTTCTTTCATGTCGTCGTGAATTCGTTCTTCGGCAGCTTCTTTAAGACGCTTTCTAGAGAACCTGGTATCTTCGGCACCGTCACTTCTCACTTTGGAATAGTTGAATCCACCACACGAATGATGCTCCACCTTCATGGATTTGCCTGGCTCGCAGGGAACTTTGGTGCCGCGAATTTATATAAGAGACTAAAGACCGACCCCGAATTCAAGGACCAAGTCATCGCTTATATCCGTTCAACAGTGAGAGAGACGGTGGATATAAGTGAGGGCCAGCAATTTCAATCGGAGGCTCCGGGCGCATCGGCTTTTACCATACAGGGAGATATGACCGCGGCCGAATTCCAAGAGGCTTTAGATATTGACTCAAATAACGTGGCAGCGCGAGTGCAGATGCACACTCATAGCAAGACGTGTACCAAATACCAGAAGAGCGGCCGAAGATCAGGTTTCAAAGCAAATTCTGTTTCGATTGTTCAGATTGAAGGAATGGCGACCGACGCTGATTACACCCTGCAACGTCCACAGACCCAGAAGCAGTCGCCGCCGCAGATATGCAGGTTTCTCTTCCCAAGACCGCTGGTTCCAGAATCTATGGTTACGGAAGAGGGCTATATACGGATGGAGAGGAATCACCAGTATGTGAACAAGTACAATCCCGTCATTGCGTCTGCGATAAGATGCAACCACGACATCAGCTTCACCCCGTCGTCTCCCAAAGTGCTCGCCGCCGTCTATTACATGACGAACTATGCGACTAAAGCTCAGGTTGACCAGGGTCAGCTTGTACTAGCTGCCGCGGTCTTAAAGAAGGCCCAAGAGACGGCCGAAGCGGCGGCCGCTGAGAATGCTGACTTGCCTGCTCCAGAGCCGCTTGATATGTCGAAATTCGCTCTGAAGGCCTATAATCGCTTTACGAGGGATGTGGAGGTTGGCGCTCCGGCCGTGGCCCACTTCCTGCTTGGCCACCCGTCGGGCTATATTCCAGAGAGCGACAAATCGGTCACGATCAATTTTTACTGGGTCAAGATACACTTCCGCAAGGTTCTAAACAGTTTATTATTAGGCGAATCTAGCTCTGAGGAGATATCAGAGACCGCAAATCAGTATACCAACTTTGATGGTCGTATTCGCCGCCCGTCTATCTACGAAAACTACGAACATCGAGGCACCAGATTGGCTCATCTATGCTTTTATGAATATGCCTCCCAAATCTTCGTACAGACGTTGAAAGGCGCCAAAGATCGAACCTACTGTTTTCCTTTCGATCCTACTCACCCTCTACATGCAACCCATATCCAGGTCTCAGTCAGTTCGCTAAAGTCGTTAAAGACCCCCTCTTTGTGTGGCAGTTTTACTTCTATGACGGAGCGGGATAATGATGTTCTAGATACCACCCTATGGACACAAGACGAGATCCATGAGGTTCTACTCGGTCTATTCTACCCATGGAATAGCCTCCGTGGCCTCCGAGGTAACCACATCGTATCACTCCGTGCTGCACAATACAAAAACACGTGGCTATGGAATTTCGTTGCCCCTTCTCTCCCTCCGTATCTGGTCCAGCTATCCGAGAACGTCATGCTCCTTCGGCGGAGCAAAGAAGCAGCTGACCGGGACAGAAAGGAGCGTGGGATAGAGTTTGATGACTATCTCGAAACTATAGACCATGATATCTATAACGATGACGAAGAAGCTAATGTAGACTTCCACTTTGCGACGCTCCAACCAACCGAGAACAACCTGCTCCAGGCTGCGCTAGCGTTCCCTGGTATTACTACTAGTGGCCTCTCGTCGTTGCGATTTTCCCGGAACCCTCGATTGCATGGCACCCAGTTTGCCCCTAGCTCTCTAGTCAAAACATGGGTCAGAGAGTTGAAGGCCTTTAAAGACCAGGATAAATTAGGTTTTGACGACGACATCGATGTCGAAGCCAACATCTCCGAAGTTGAGAGAATTGACCCAGAAGCTGCTCTGGTTCCAGTCCTTGCTGACAGCAGAGAATCCATGGCTTCTATACGATATCTACAGGCTTCGTTTCAAGCTGATCCGTCCCTCGAGAATTTGCTTGCTCTGATCACTGGCCAATACCCTCTAAACCAAAAGCAGGGGATGGTTATTAGGGCTCTCTTTCTCCGCATTCTGCACCCTGTTCGGATCAATTCTGTTCGTGACCAGTTCTTGCTTTATCTTGGCGGTGTCGGTGGCGTTGGCAAGACCCACCTGATGAAGGCTTTTATGTTTGGTCTATCGATAATGCGAAAACATGATGACGTTCTCCTCACCGCTTCGACTGGGGCGCCGCTGCGAATGTCAGCGGCGCTACTTACCATTCCGCTCTTGGTTTTGGGAACAATGGGAACCAACCGGTACGTCAAGCGACGAGGTCGAGACTTTCTCATAAGAAAATCCTGATCCTAGACGAGATTAGTATGGTTAGTCTGGAGAACCTGGTCCGGATTAACGAGCGGTGTAATGCCATCTGGGACTTGGATCGAGCGTCCGATACGGTTTTGGGTGGCCTACCTATCGTTATATTCCTAGGGGATTTCAACCAGTTTAGGCCGGTCCGCGGTCACGCTATATGGAGCCAGACGAGCAAAGATATTGCTATCCTGCTGTCAGGGAAATCTATCTGGGGTCAATTTAATCAGGTGGTATTCCTGACGGAGCAGATGCGTCAGGCCGAAGATGTCGCATTTCAGGATTTACTCCAGAGAGCACGCTCCGCTACTTTGACGGAGGACGATGTCGCTACCTTGAATTCGTGTACGATTGAAAACAGGGTTGCGAATGGGGAGACGCCACCAGAATGGGCCATTATACGACTCAATCGTGTACGTGAAGAAGCTAACCTAATACATCTCCAAGCGTTTGCCAAAAAACGAGGTCAGAAAATCTATCTCTTTCCCGCCAGACACGATGCACCTACAGGAACGATTTTGGATCCCCCTACGCTGCTCAGGATGATATACCAGGTCGGTGAGCAGGGATACCTCAAAGGTCCAGGCTTCTTTGCTTTTACAAAAGGTATGCCTATTATGCTCCAACAGAATACGAATACGTATGCCGGGCTCGTCAATGGTATGAGAGGGACTGTCGAAGAAGTAATATTGGATACAGACGTGCGAGGTACATAAACAGTTATCGTTCTTGCAGGTCTAATTTGCTAACAAAGACATGATGACGGCGATAGGCTCGTGGATCGAACTTGATGATCAGTTCGTTCTGTGTACAGTTCCTCCGCTATGCGTCCTCGTTCGACCGGCACATGACCATGACCTATCATTCTCTGATATTTCCGACGGTCTGGTTCCTGTCTTCCCGGTACAGATGAGAGGGCAGATTCCGAGCATACCCGGCCTGACGTTTTACCGACATCAGGTCCCGTTGACGCTTGGATTCTCCTTCACCGATTATAAGAGCCAAGGTAGTACGTTCGTCAGCCTCATTCTAGATCTTCTCTTTGGTAAGCAACGCGGCGTCGACCAGCATGGTAAATGGACCTCGATCAACGTTCAGCTTGGCAGGGTCAAATCATTATCGGGGGTCTGGTTGCGAGAACCGATCACACTTAAAGATGTTTCATTTGCCCCTCACCCAGATCTCCAGATTGAGCTAGCCCGACTTGAGGCTCTAGAACAACGGACGATTAGTCTGTGGGAGACCTCACCTGATTCTTGATATGAACCTATAGAACGACTCTCTTAACCCTGAGTATTACTCTTCGCTTCATTCTACGTATCATATCTGCCTCATATTTAGAGTTGCCTTTACAGAGATATAGTACATTGCTTTTCTTTACCTTTTAGGCAATTGCTGCGAGGTTTCTGATACACTTACGGCTACGTCCATTTAACGCCGTACCATCGCCTCCTGTTTCATATATTGCTTTTTCAATGTCTCTACTTTTGCTACGTAGCCTCTTATTTCTCACACATGTCTTACTTCTTTACTGTTTCTCGGTTATGTCTTTTCCTAACATTTAATTATATACCAGCTATTTCTTTTATAATCTTGCAGTTCACCTTTTCACATTATCCCAATGGCTATTTCTAGTGATTTTCGTCACGTGTTCGCCGAGGCTGACGCTGTTGTCTGTGCGCCATTCCTGGACATCCACCTTACACTTACAAAACTGCTTATTCTAACGCTTCTTGATTAAATCCATTACTCTGATCAATTTCGAAGGCTTCGTGTGAGCCGCAGGCTAGCACCCATGTTTCACTCGCTTGTCTGTTCCACTTACCTATCAGGTACGTTAATGTCAGGTGCCAGGATGTCAGGTGCTAAGGGGCTCGGCAAAAGCCGTGATGCTGGGCATGTATGGGCATGTGGGGAGTCGCCAGGGGTTCGGAGGGTATAAGTAGAGGACTCGGGACGTATTAGAGAGGGTAGAGATTAGTCTTTGTTCAATATGAGTTGATTTGTGCCACACTACTCCAGCACCTTACAGTTAACTAGAAATCATGGGAGGTTATGAAATACCATCTTTTTTTTTTGGCCTCTATCTGCCGGCGCTTGTATTGGGATCGTGACATATCTTGGCATTCGGCGCTCCTTGAAGCGGGCGAAGTATCTCTCCGTATTACTCCCTCTGTCATAATAAAAGTTAGGATTGGCTTAGGTCTTTAATAAGACAATCTAATTGGCCAGGCTGGTGCGTACAACACAAAAGTATCAGGAGGTACGAAGGCCTCTCCGTCTCCTAAGCCTAAAAAGCTCTGAAGGTCCACTAAATATGCCGAGGAGTTCTTGGCTGTGGAAGTTACCCCTCACTTTTTAGCGAATGCTCCTTAAAAGGAGCCTATAAGAGCCCTGGTAATAGCGCCACATATAAGAAGAGATTTACCAAGTAGCTGCCTCGTCCAAGGATAAACAAATGCACCCATAAAGGGTTTGGCTTTTATGAGTTTCTACATACAAACTGAGCGAAAGGACCTCTATCATTGGCCCAAAGACCTGGTTTTGTCTGTGCTCCAGAACCTTATGGCTGCATTTGTATATCGTTGGGCAAAGTATTGACCCCTAAAATAGCCTCTGAGGCCGAGCAGAGCAGAAGCGCTGCAAATGCGCTATGTAAAGTATAAAGTATCTCAGCGTATAATACGCTAAAATCGTCTTTTTTAGATTAAAACACTACGTTGGTCAATATTTAAGACAAGTGATTGGCTAACTTCTTCTAAATAAAGTTAGAGTTTCCTGTAGCTTTTTCAAGCGTCGACCCTTTTATTTCGAGTCTTTTTCAGTGCATTTCTCGTACTGGATCTCCTAATTCCACCCTGGTCTTCTACTCAGTCCTACCTATTCAGAGTGACGATGTGTTGTGCACTACGATGCCCGGCGCTGCTCGCTATTACACTCTTAACAACACTTATTACCTATGTCCTTGCCCAGATCCAAAGCGTTAGCATCAGTACGGCATATCCTCATACCTGCGTGAACAACTGCATATACGAACCAAATTGGGGCTTCGCGGCGGCCATCGAGGACGCTCTTGGGTGCGCCAAGCCGGTCGCGAATAACTGCTACTGTGCTACAGCTTCGGCGTCCCTATCGGCCGTGGATTCTTGGTTGTCGAGATGTGCCACTTCAAGTTGTGGGAGGGGTGACGTCTCCGATGACTTGAATGCTATGAAGTCAATCTACGCCTCCTACTGCTTGCAAGCAGGTTTTACAGCACCGATCATATCGACCTGGTATACGCCGGCAACTACCACCGCCTCTTCGTCTACGCCAACGACTACGCAGGTCACTATTGTCACGCAAACTGCGCCGCCTTCGAATTCAGGTTCGGGCACCCAGGGTGAGTTCCTGCTCTTAGCCCTAATGCTCATGTTGTCTTGGGCGATGCTGCAGGTACTGTCTCCTTTTCTACCTGCAATTATCTCGAAATGGACTGGAAAAACATCACTAAACAATGCACTGAGACAGTGACGGTCTATACTACTTCAACTCAATGGGTCAACAACGAGGGCTCCAACATCCCTGCCCCAGCTAGCGTGTCTGGTCCAAATAAAGTTGCTCTCGGAGCAGGCCTAGGAGTGGGAATCCCGGCCTTCATCGCCCTAGTAGGAGTTGGAGTCTGGCTTTGCCTTCGCAAACGCCGAGATACCCAAACTCTTGTGCAACAGTGGCCGCAGTACCTCCCATCGCAAGATGTGGCCAAGGCTCCCTCCTTTCTGGCCCAGCCGGGGTCACCATCGTCTGCGGCAACTCCGGTTGCATCGCCAGTGTTGCAGAAAACTGAACTCGCGGGCGGGGAAGGAGTTAGGCGGGAGATTAGCGGTATGGAAGTTCACCCTTTCCCTATCATCAACCCCTCCCAGCCGGTAGTTGTGGCGGGTAATCATGAGCTTCACGCGCAGAGCACGGGGCCGGAGTTGCTGGAAGACACGACAACACCGGGGTATCAGCTAAACAGGCCGTCGGGGAAAGTGTCGAATCAGGAACTATAGTTTGCCACTTACTATCCTTACGCGGCTCCTAAGAGCTGAGTCGTCATCATTCGTAATGACTTACGCACTCTTCTTGCATATAAGAAGAGCTTGCTTCCCGTATGTAGAAAACTTCAGAGATCAATCAATAGTTCATTGCATACTTTGTGAACTCCCTGAATCGATAGCAGGGACTTACCACTTCCCAGTGTAGTAGTGGACTTAAAGTAGAAGGAATAGCATCTTGAAGCTCCGGGTCGATCAACTCCATCGGAGCACTGGAGAGACTTGAGGGAGGAATATTACGGCTGGACAGAATCAGTCTTCCTGAGATTCAACAGAAGAAGAGATAACATCTGCGACCTCGTTAGAGTTCCAAGGTTCAGAAACACCAAAGAGGACAGTGGCAGCTTTATTGTAGAATTTGTGGAGAACCCGGTCACAACATATGACGCGGTCGACTTGCTTGTGAACGTTACGCCGAAAATGGCTTCCACTCGCAACAAACGGTGTCTTCAATTCAGTCACAGTACGCCGTTTTCAGCAAGTATAACAGAAATCAAAATTGGAATCTATGCATGATAGTTTTGTGTAACAACCCTAACTGCTGAAAACGGACATAAGTAAAAACTGGTCAGCCAGCCGGTTATGGCTTTAGCTATTTAGTATTTGCTGGACACGTGCACCGGTACGAAATGGCTGATACTTAATAATGGTGCGGAACAGAAAGTCAAGGAATGGCTTGCGGTAAAGGGGTGCGCCGAAAATGGCTTCTCTTCAGTGCGCCGTATTTTCCCCTCGTTATGAACACGTATCCAGTCAGAACACTTCACAGTGTGCTTAGATCTAGGGCATCGCCATTCGCGGACCCATGATGGGAGTTTGAAAGATTTATGGCACAAGTCGTTACAACCGCATGCTCTGCTTTCGCGATTTGCAATGACATCCAATCTTTTAGATTCAAAAATGATGTATCTTGCTGCTGCTTTATAAACGTCGGCCAAGGATACTGTCTCTGAATAGTCGATTTTGAATTCGGCATCAAGAGAGGGAGTAACTAAGCCAATAAGTCCATAGGCCAGGTCTCTTAGGTCTGGCGACTGCTGTTCACCGTAATTGTTGAGAAGTAGTCAAGACTCCATCCAGAAAAGTCCGCTCTACTATCTACCTTATTTTTATTGGGCCTGTTGAAAGGATAGCCGTTTCTGGACTTTGCGAATTCCTAGTGGCGAAGCGACTTCCTTCCAAAACATCTCCTTACGTACTCGGACAGGAGAGGTAGAGTAGGGCAAAAAGCCGGATCCGGCTTCATGTCTCAAAAATTTGCAGCCGAGCAGGAAACTCATTGTCAAGCTATCAATGGTTCCGTATATGACAGGATAAGCCAGAAAACCACTTGTCACACGATAGACCATATATAGAGAAGGCTGTTTGATAGCAACGGGGATCCGACACAGAGACTTAGCCAATTCTTTCACATGGTCCGTTCATGGCGACAGCTTAAAGAAGCATGCATAATTTAACCCGAAAAGAAGTACGTGGTTACGCCGATCACTAGTCCGCGAGCATCACCGCATCTATAGTTCTAACCTAGCACTAACTCCTATGGCGGGACTTTTTGTACTAGCTGAACTTGTTTTTTTAGGTAGGATGAGCCTCCATATAATAGCATACCCCTGATCAAGAAGCTGAACGGCTCGAGAAGGCAGTTCTAGATCTTCCTATTGATGCCGATGGGATGACTGGGGAAGAGAAAGTAATCATGGGTTGCAAAAGAAGAAAATAAATTCTAAGGCAAGGGCTGTGATGGTGGCGGTATACAAACTGAATTATAATTGTATCACTTCCGTAATTGATACTTCTTGTTCTGGTAGCTTGCAATTGGTCAAATCGGTACCCACGGGGCACGTAGCACCGCGATATTGCGCATTACTAGTTTACTCGTTGTAGGTGACTTATTCTTGATGATAGTTCTAAGCTACGTACAAAAAGCTATAATAACTACACCGTGTGGTCCGAGCTCCGCGAGGTGTGCTATTCACTCGACCTTCATGACTTTGCCTGTACTCGTACCAACAATATGAGAGTCTGCAGAAAAAAGGTAAGTTACTAACTTTTCTTGGAGGTGATCGAAATATTAATCTGATAAAAATATATCCATTAACCAACCAGCCGTTCAGGCCAGTCTCTGGTCTTGACTCTCAGCATGCGACTGCTCGACGTATGGAGGAAAATATCATCTAGCATAGTTTCTTCTTTCTTCGAGATAGACACCGAAATTACGTGTATGCCAGATGCGTAAAAGCAGACGAATGCTCGTGGGTTAAGAGCAACACCAATAAAGTCCCCTAGTGCGGAGGGATGATTTGGTAAATGTATAGCTTCCCAAATAACCTCACCGGTCCTCGGATCTTGAATAAGAAAACTAGTTAGGGTTGTGCTTCGCTGAAGTTTGTATGATAAATTTGCCAAACGTATCCATTTGAATGATTTTATCCCGTGGAATTGACATGGTATCTATTTCTTTAATGGGTATTTTTTTAAAGCTTGAATCATACTACTCATGTTCCCCGTACCTTTCAAGAACAAGATTAGTAACTAGCATTAGGACTTGAGAGAAGCCTTGCACGTCTGCGCCACCCTAAAATATCTTCATATTCTCCATGGAAGCCATTCCAGTTGCGACTGGGGATATGTTTCATGTGAGGTACGTATAACGAGCCGAAAGGAGGGTTTGTCCTGAGATCCCATTGATATACACCCTCTGTTCTAGTAAGAGCTAGGATGTAATTTCCTGAAAAGGTAACATCCACGGCAATATCTGACATTCCGGTGAAAACGGCAATAGTGGAATGAGACCTTCGGCTGAAGAGCCAGACCCGCTGAAGGACCGCAAAACAGTAATATTCTTGGTTAATAGCCACAGCATCTACAGTGGCAGGGAAGGCCTCAAACTTGAAAGAGATCTTTTCTAGAGTTTCTGTCACCCAATCGAAATACCAAAGGCTTGGCCCATATTCTCCGATTAAAATCAGGAGTCCTGAGTGATAGGCGGCATTCGATATGCATCTAGGCCACCCCTTTTCCCTCAGGGTCAAAAGTTTAAAAATCTTTCTCCGCGAGAGATTTGTACACTCTACAATACCCAGACATATTGAACCGTCTTTTGTTTTAAATCCAAGTAGCAAGTCTCGTCTAGAAAATCGTTAAACTGACACTATGCGAGTGGTAGGAAATAAGAACTGACCCGTCAGTAAGAATACCATGTATAAAGGGATCCCTACCATTCGGGTAGTAGCGATAATAAGTCCCCCCGTAGTCCTTCCCGTCTTCAGATGGAGCATCGACTGTGGTAAAGCAAGGTATACCGGATAGATTGCTGATTTGAAGAGGTTCAGAATGAAGTTCTCCCTTAGTCTTCTTGGCTTCGGGCGAAACAGCGTAGATTTTTCTTTCAATCTTCCATATCCCCTTCCATGCCAAGTATACCAGGTAGTAATCCGCTGCGTCCGCTGGAAATTTGATATTGCCTACTACGCTATTCAACCTGTCTCGCCATAAAGATGAAAGTGTTGTGACGAGTGTGTAATAGTCTTTGCAAGTCCTCAGAAACCGAAGGATAGAGCTTGAATTGCAATAAAAGCATATCCTAGCTATTATCTCCGACGGCACGTCACCGAGGCGGGCCATTTTCTACGACGCCTGCTGCTTTCCTTGAGATATCTAGCGCTTATTAGAAAAGTATTCGGAATCCTAGTGGTAGCTGACTGTTTGACTTTAGCTTCTTTCTTGCACGTAAATATCATATATGATATTAATCATAGGCTGAACTCATATATATCATTACTGTATCACAACGAACTTGTTGGGGTACAGAGCTATTTGTAGGAATGGCCGGACCTAGCCCCAAAAGTGGGCCCGCTCAGTTTTTGGATTACCAAACTTATGGCCGTTCACGAGCTCGTCTCCCGAAATCCGGGCTGCTGTTGAAAAATGTAAAAGCGGATCCAATCTGGAAACTTTATATTACATATATATGCATGACAAATACATAATTAGCCAAAGAAACGGGCTATGCTTCCAAATACGACGTCTCTCATTAGGAAAGAGATTGGGAGGATAGCGACGACGAAGTTACCGGGAAGGCAATTGAAGCCCAACTACCGTATAGTTTGGCATATAAGACCCCCCATTGTGGCCCGTGCGAGCATTTTAACCTCCTCTAGGGGGGGTCTTATACCAAAGGGGGTCTTATATGCTAAATTTTGGGTGAGTACGCTTAGTAATCGCACTCGAGTAGGTTGGGGAGAATTGGATTCGACGAAATGCTAGGGTTGAATTTGAGAAGTTATGGCCACATAAAGTGGCAATTGAGGGGAGGAAGAAAGTCTTTATTGGCATGTCTTTTTCTGATGGCTGGCTAGCTGGCTTCTTAAAGAGAAAGAACTTGAGTCTACGTCAACCTACCAAGAAAGCTCAAACAGTCCCAGAAGATTTTAGGGATAAGATCGTCTCCTGGCTGCAATTCAATCGTCGTGCGATGGCTCAATTCAACTTCGAGCTCTCAGAGATTGCTAATATGGATCAAACGCCACTATCCTTCGAGTTCCTTGACAACAAAACATATGATACAAAGGGTGTAAAAACAGTATTTGTCAAACAAACTGGCTCAGGATGGGATCGACGGCAAGCAACACTTCAGATTTTGGTTCACGCAGATGGTATCCGACGATGCAAGCCCTTGTTGATCTTTCATGGCAAGAATCAAGATCATAGACAGAAGCCAAAGTCAAGCAATTTACGGAAGGAATACAAGCTATACGATTCAAGAGTCGAAGTGATGTTCAATCCAAAAGCTTGGTCTAATGCTGATCTTATGATAGAATGGATCAAGCAACTTTACACTCCTTCAACAAACTACCCTTGCTTTCCACGAAATTCAATACAACGACCTCCTCGATTCCTCTCCCTTGACGTATTTGCCGGTCAAAAAACGAAAGAAGTCATCAATAGCTTCAGATCTATTAGATGTACTACATCATTTATTCCTGGCGGTAATACTACAGGATTTATTCAAGTCTGCGATACAGCGATCAATAAGTCCTTGAAAGCACGAATTGAAGAGTTAGCAGATCAATATATTGATAAGAATGAAGTTGAGTGGATAGAGACGGTGTATTCAATTGCCCAGCCTAGTCTCTGCCCAGCCTTGCCTTTCCCGCGCCTTCCTCTGCCTAAACCAATCATTTTGAGATTTGCCTTGCCTTTGCCTATTTTGAAGCGTCGATCTGCCTTGCCTAAACCAATAAGAGGCATAGGCAGGGCAGGGCACAACAAATTAGGGTATTTTTGGGGACCCCTGATTGGTCAGCTTCGAGGTGGGTGTAACCCTCGGTTACCACAGCCAAAGATCTTTGTGAGACGCGTCGAGTATCCGACAACGCATTTTTTGGTGTCAAACCTACTGTAAACAACCACCTGGATCAAGGACGCGTCGTGAAGTAAGAAAAAATCCGGTCCTAAATCTTCAGAATCATCACTTTTATTGACACCATATTACCACGATGGCTTCTATTGATCTAATGAATGTTGACAATGTCAGGAATCGGCTTACGTAAGTAGGCCAAGGAGCTAGAAACATCTTCCCCTCATTTACAGCTCAGAACTGTAGATATCATCATGAATGAATAACGCTCATACAAGCCTGTATTTCCATCACCGTGATACCCTTACAGATCCTCTAATTGATTCCTCTTGCCTGATAAACCCTATTTCTGACAGACAATGCCTCATATGACAGTCATGTGACTACTATAGAATCTGGCGATAGTCTAACCCCTCCTTGCGACGAAGCACCTCCAATCCAAGCTCTTTATGCAGCTATCGATGATGCCCAATATGATCTAGCTCATGCATCGATACCTCCGGATAACCGGGTCAAGATTAAAGGCATACACTTTGTCAAGTATGACCCTTATCGCAGTAAGAGATCAAGAAGAAGTGTTTGGTATTGGGACAAGAAGCAAGCAGAGGAGCTCATTCGGGTTACTAGGGGTAAGTAAGACTTCTGTACTACCTTAGTTGCCTAGTGGCAAGCAAGCTTTAGAATCTCTGTGGGATGAGTACAAATATCTCCCCTTAGAAGGAAATTTTGAGCCTGAGGGGAGCAGTGACAGAGCCCACTCTCCAGATGAGTATGGGAGAGCACGTGATATGACACTGCTCTATGAGAACGTGGAGGAAGATGAGCTAGAAGTATGGCTGAACGCTAGGCCATTCAGGCTTGGGGTGAGAGAGACTCTTCCAAAGTATTGGTTGAAGCAGTTAAAACAGAAGTCAACATACCGGCTTGCCAGAATGGGCCTTGATATGGCTTCAATCCCAGCTACCGTATAATCTGGTGTACAAGACCAGGTCCTAGTACAAGACCATACTACCTTATAAGACCACCTCCTGATCTATCCTACGTGGTGGCGACTTTCATATAAGACCATGGTCTACTAGTTTAATTACATTACCTCAGCAGCACTTTAAGTATAGAAATAATAGTAATATGTCACGAACACGGTCTTATATGCCTGGGAAAGCGGGTTGTAAGTGCTTCAATACGAAATACTAAACTAAAGAAAAAAGGTGAAGCTCTGGAAAAAACTCTTCAACTAAGTCTGGCTTTTAGGCCAGGCGCTACTAGTCCCAATTAGAGAACACACTGTCAGGCGCCAGGATGTCACGTGCTGAGGGGCAATGAAGGGGCTCGGTAAAGGCACTGAGACTTGGCATGTATGGGCACGTAGGGAGTCGCCAGGGGTTCGGAGGGTATAAGTAGGGGACTCGGGACGTAGTAGAGAGGGTAGAGATTAGTCTTTGTTCAATATGAGTTGATTTGTGCCACACTACTCCAGCACCTTACACACACGCGAGCTGGTCACGTGATAACCGTGACAATCGGAAGCATTTTAAATGCGTAGATCTATAGATTCAGGCGGATTACAATATAAGAAAGTATAAATAGTATTAAAAAAAAGGAGTAAATAAGTGCCCTACTTAGTTTTATTAGACCAGGCTTACGTACAAGACCAGGTCCAATCATATCCTCACAACGTAGAACGGGCTATAAGACCATAGTCCTATACACCAGATTATACGGTATGTCGAGCGAGTGTGAAAGAGTCTTTTCTCAGGCCAAGTTAATGATTACAGGGCAGAGAAATCGATTGAAATCTGACATTATTGAGGCAACTCAATGCTTGAGGATGTGGTTGATTGTAGACCGCAAGAGAGAAGGTAAATGGAAGGGCAAAGGCAACTGGGTTACCCCTGAAGAGATCTACATCTTTGATGATGGGAGTGAGGATGGAAGTTCTGAATAACTTCGCTATTTCCTAATCGGGAACTGAAATTCAAAGGGTAGATGATGGAAGTGAATTTGAGGTTGTGCAGTCATTTCTGAATAGTTTCACGTTTTCCTAATTGGGAAGTTGGATTTTTGACGCCATATAATTATATTTGCCTTGCCTTGCCTAAACCAAGATTTTGCAGCATTGCCTTGCCTATGCCTATACCAAAGTGCTATAGGTTGTCCCTCGCTTCTACCCGAAGAAAGTATAATTCTGATATTGCCGCACCGTACTACGTCATTGCATTTGATCCACTCATGTGCTATGACATAGGTACTGGCAAGGATAATGCGGGGTTAGTGCAAGGTCCCTGGATTAAGGCTTTTGGGTGCTGGCGAGCCAGTCTTATTACTAGTCAGGACGAATACAGTGACGATTCTCCATCCCCTAGCTTTGCACTTCAAGCCATTTCCCAACAGGGCCTTCGTAAGTACGTGTTGGAAACTTCTCTCACCTGCTTCGATAATTTCTCGGGTTGGATAATGAAACTGTAACGGCGCAACCTCAAGATAACATTAACCACCTACAGAGTAATGAAATTCCTAGTATCTCCCACACAACCAAGATCAATCGCTTATCAGCCTGTTTTAGCGCTCCAGGGTATTCATCGAATAATTGGGGCTCGGTCAGTCGAAGTGGAACCCCATCCTATAATTTAATAATCCGATGCCGCCAAGTCTCGATCGAACCTGTTATGAAAGTAAAGATCGACAAATGGCCTGTTTTAGAGGTTGAAACCCGGCACATTCCGTCAACCAACCCTCCATTCAACTACTACTCCTGGCTTTCCACAAGTCAATGGCCGGAAGAAGCGCAAAAACCACTCCAACCTCTACCACAACAAAGTTCTCTTAAAGTATCAAGCTTAAAATAAATCCAGCCCCCATTCGGGAAACTCATCTCATTCCATCCTCCGCTTCAAAGCATCGAAACGGTGATGTCCGACTCGTACAACGATCTCACACCCGCCTCTATAAGCCTACAAATACAGCAACAGCCCATGACCAACACGACTACAAGCTCCTGCTTTTCCTCAACACGCATAGATCCGAACAGTTCCGACTTAAGACACCGCTTCAGACCTAAACTTGGCACACGCAAATGGAGCGGCACAATCCTTATCCATCGCGACGACCCTAACGTCAAAATCCAAGAAGGTGAAGAGACTTTCGATCCTGACGATGCCAGAACAATGAGTCCACGTCGGAATAGTGAGGATCTAGAGAAGATGGGCCAGGACACAAAAGAGAAATTGTCACAGTCGGTTCACCCTTATTTCCCAGCTCTGCGTATGATAACTACTATTTCAACATATTCGATAATGCAGCTCCGCTCACAAAGAACTCTACGACAGACACGCGGAAAATCTGCAAGAATCCCTCCTTAAGATATTCGACCGACTTGAGGCAGTCAAGGAGGGACATGACAAGCTGGATAGCAATAATAAGTTTCTCCAAAAATACATTGCCAACTTGATGTCAGCGTCAAAGGTCACGACGGCGGGGCAGGTAGCTGGAAGAAGTGGGAAGAACTCGGCCATGCATTGATTAAACTAGATGAGAGCAGGGAAATCAGGGCTGCACTAATACGGCATACGTTCCACCTAGGACTGCCTAGAAATTCTATGATCGTCATGTCTGTGTTGAAATACAGGACTGTAATTCATAGACTGACTTCACAATTATGGTGCTAGCTAGCAGTAGTGAGACGACTTTGAGCCTATTCTCTCTAGCTACAGCAAGTGTTGAACGCTTTCCAATACAGCAGCCTATTATTTGGCACCTCCCTGTTATACCATCCAAAGGTCCATCGGAAAGCTTCCAAGTGAGTAACTGGTAGGTGGTACCGCAAATACTAGCCCAATTTTTAAAAATGAACTTCATGATTTAAGATCTTTGTTCTTAAAAAGCTGGGTTACTATTTCTAAAAATAGAGCAATGTCAAGCATCGTTCTTCAGCTTAGAGACGCTTTGCCCTAGCTATAAATAGAATGTTTATTATTCCAGTAACTCGCAACATATAACTCAGGTCTGAAATTCCGGATCGATATTGTTGAAAATGAAAAAGGCGGTTTTTAAGCGCTCGCTTTCGGAAGCCCGTGCTGTTGAGCATGGGCTCACGAATCCATTGATCCTCTGTATCGCAACAGCACAGGCCAGTTGAGCCTGACCGAGAACCTAAAGAGTGATGGCATTCCCGAATATGCTATTCTTTCACACACATGGGGGTCGGACATAGAGGAGGTTACCTTTGAGGACATAATAAACGGCATGTTGGTTATTGGAGTCATCCATCGTGAAAAGGACAACATTGTGCAAAATGCTTTGCCGCTATCTAAAAATAGATTGTTGGTGTTTCGAAGATTCGAGAACAGGGCAACTCAAATCGTAAATTCCAGACCTGGTTTATTGGATTGGTGCTTTTATATTTGACAACGGTGGTTATTGATGGTGAGCTGGTGCATTACCATATTACCATCATCCGCAAATCCTTCATTGGCAACTTCCCCAGTTCGCCAGACTGGTAATCCTATATTGGTAATCGTTGAGTCTTTTGCGTCGCTACACTGTGAATTCTGGCGCGACATCTCGCCTAGCTTATGGGTCGTGGTTAGTGAGTTCTGGACCGACTTATGGTCCCCGCTCGACTTTGAAGCGTCAGAAAACCTACGCACCAATTGTCCTGAGACTTTCAAGCTAGCTAGACCTAGAATCGATTCTGACCTCAAAAAAGCTTGAAGTTCGTTCTTGTCGCACCCACCTTCGGCATGTTGGTGGAGTATGTGTAAGAGTTTGTGTGGTTCCTGGCTAAGAATATCATATTCTGCCTTTAGCTTCGCATTCTTTGCTTGCTCTTGTTTCACTTTTTCGTTCAGCTTGGAAATCCAGTTTTTCCTCCGCTCTCGACACTTGGTAGCAGCCTGACGATTACGCTCTAGAAATTTCTGGCGCTTTTCATGCTCCTGTTGCGCGGAAAGCTGTTTCTTGGCCCTGCTTTTCCGTGGCCGGCCTCTCTTTGGCTTCGCCAACAATTCTGGTGCTTCAGAGACCGTTGGCGGTGTAACCTGGTCGATAATTCCCGAAGGCTCAACAATACTAGGAGCAATGGCTGTTTGGTGTTCTGGCTGTGAGATCTTTGGCAAGTAGCCATGTGGCTCCTTCAGGGATCCTAGGTCTTCCCATGAGTTATATCGTGGCATTATGTTTGGAATTTCATCTGTAAAGCCTAATGGCGTCAGACCAGTCTTGAACATGTTGCTCAGGGCGGCATTCGGATCCTGGAAGGTCGTGGTCTGTTCGTTAAGCGATGCCATGTCAGGAGTTCCTGCATCAGTGTCCATGCTTGCGTCGTCACCGAAGCTAAGAAAGTCTAACTCTATGTTTATTGCAGGCTGGTATTCCATTATATGGGTCTTTGCGTGTTATGCAATGCGCAATTATGTTGTAGGTGGATAAAAGGAAGAGTATATTTTCGATGTTTGAGCTCTCACTTATCCAAGTGCTGGCGACAGACAAGCTTGAAAGACATTTAAGACCCAACACCTAACAACAGAAAGTTAGCATCCGTTCTTTCTCTCTCACAAAGAAGCGTGAAATACAATTGCTGCTAAGATTGCTCTGAGACGAAGCAACTCAAGTGTTTTCTCTTGGTATAAAGTGTTGTTTCTCGATTGTTAAGTTGGAAGTTGAGATTATGCTTTGCTGTTGTACAATTGGTCGTCCAGCTCCTGCTGGGTAATTTGCCTGATCACATAGAGTGAGACAAATTCAGCATGAATAGTACCTCTTAGCGAGTGGTCTGCGGTTGCTATGGCAGATAGTCGGCAAGGAACACAGGTGCTACTTTGCGTTTAACGGTTCGATGAATGCGCAGTTAGAATATGTGTGTTGCGTTAATCAAATGAATATTTTGAGACAGAGATCAATGGAGGGGATAATCATGGGATAGAGCTGTGACCCCTGTCTGGTATGACGAAAGAGTTGAAGCCGCACGGGCCCCTGCGCATAATACTTTACGGGACCGAGGTTGGCGGGGTAGTGCATGGCAGGAGACCTGACGTCACGGTTGTCCCTGTCGCTACGTCATTTAGCATTCTTGTGAGACCTGAAATGATGTACGCCTAAATGCATTTGGTTACTCGATTAATATGCATCTGCGCTTCTTCCCGTCTCCATTTCATTTCACAACCTGCGCTTCCCTGCAGCCTCGACGTTCTGTATTAAAGGGCCCACCCTGCTTCATAAACATTTCGGATTCAAGGCCACTTATAAGCTCCTTACGACGTATATCCATATCTTCAAATGCAATATAACTTATATCTGATTTTGTTGCTGATATCCAGCGCTGCTAAATAAAGTGCAAAAGCCGCTCCCCTATCATACCCGTTACCTAGTTAAAATCTGGGAACAGGAACTTAAGCCCCACCACATTCTTATATGGGAATGCACCAAAAAAAGCTTGTATCTCATTCCCATATGCATTTAAAGAGGTTTTCCCATCTACCCACTATAAAATCGACTGTTCCAGGCCTTCATTCCCATATCTAGAGGTTTTTCATATAAGGAGTTTTCATATAACCAGTTTCGACTGTACGTCTTCGGCTTCTTATCGATTGCGCTGCTCGTCCTCCGCACGTCTTCGTTCCTGTTCTACGCGCTCATCGGCTTCCTCTGCACGTCTTCGATTCTGTTCTGCGCGCTCATCTGCTTCAGCTGCTCAAGACATTCAAAGTCTGATTCTGTCCTTGAGCTTACATACTTTTCAGCTAGGCGGTCCAGCCAAGCAATCCGTCCTTCACCGGAGTAAAAGCTTATCCTACTACATATACCAGTACGGAACCTGACACCAGCTCGTACTTTAGTTTCTTCTTCGCAGCGTAAAGTGTCGGCTTGTATTGTACTGAACACGGTTTCGCGGGGCTGGTTTAGACCAATAGCAATTGCGGTAGGGCTAAAGCCCAAAATATGGCCCCCTATCCCCTTAACCGCCAATGTCGTTCAACCCATGCAATTTAGTCACGTGCACAATGCTATCCAGCGTACCCGATAAGGTTGTAAAGTATGTCAAGTCTTCTTTTGCAATACTATTGACTGTTTTATGCAGTATTTATAAGGATATAGCTCCATAATCGGTTCATAAGGGTTGAAATTGAAGTTTTCAGATAAATCCAAGCCATTTAATTGGCCATATGTGATGACTAACCTACAGGGGTTGAACGACATTGGCGGTTAAAGGGATAATCTTTCCTCTTTCATAAGGACTCAATTCATAATTAAGAAGTCGATTCCCAGAAATAGCACCTAAAAAATGACGTTGAGGTGGCATGGTTATATGGTTGTAAAGGAAGATAAAAAGCGTGTTCGCGTTCTCGCGTTTTAAAGTGGGGATTTACCGGAAACTTATTGACCCTCACTGTATACCAGTACGGAACCTGACAGGGCACCCCCCTTGAGGAATCCCGTCCTCGGGATTCGTGCCACGTGATACTCTTCAGCCGCCTCCGATGTCCTGTGCTATCACGTGCCTTTGACACGTGACGCGTCGGCTATTTGCCACGTGCCCACAAATACATAATATGCTTACCTCAGGCACTCAGGCCATTTGTGGTCGTGCCAGGGGCACCGGACCAGACTATACCTAATCGGTAAGTCACATGTGGTCCTCGACCAAATGGCCTGAGTGCCGTGTCCTGATTTTTTGGCCTGTGCGGAAATATTTCGTACAAAATTGAAGACCATCTTAAAACCTATTTTCATCCACAACCACACATCAGACAGTTCATTGAATAGATTCATTCGATTGCCATGCTCTTATTCCGCAAGTGATTGAATATTTGATTATGTCGGGGGAATACCAGCGCCGTCAGAGCACCCGATTGAACCCGCCCCCACCAAGTCCACAGCGAATTGCTTCTTCTACCACAACTAATGGACGCCGTCAAAGGGCAAGAGGGTCTCAGAGGCATAGCAAAGCACAGCGGGTGGACGAGATATGTCAATTTATGAGGAAAAAGGACATCACGTTACGAGAATTCATCCATGTCTACGTCACAACTCAAGGTTCCGGTGGCTACGGGGAACGCCCTACCACACGCGCCAAACGGCTTGCGGAGGCTATCTACGGTCAGCCAGAGGTCTTAGATGCGTTGCAAGGACATCCCGCATCTGGTACGGCGGGAATTGTTACTGTCAAAGCTCTCAGGAAGGAAATGAAAGCACTGGAAGCGGCCGGAGATATGTTTAGTGCTTATCAAGTCGACCGCCGGCAAGAGAAGACTTCACAGGCCGGTATTGGTCAGGAGGGACAGCCTGGGGATGGCCAGAAACTCGAGGACTACGAGTGTATACTTGGCGATATGCAGTTCGGTCAGATGCATGAGGAAGTCAACGTGCGCGCTCCAATGCTATGTGGACTGCTCAATGGACTCATGGCGCCCAAGATGGAGAGGAAAGATCGGGCACCGCGAGATCCTTCCAAATTCAACCATAGGATCGCGATCATCACATCAATTCTTTGCTATTCTCGGGCCTCAGAAGGGAGCAACAAGTTTCCCCGCGTCTTTGGTGCCTTTCTTCACTCCAATGGGGTGAAACGACGTGTTCTGGATCTCTTTCACCAGTTCGGGCTCTGTGAAGGTTACAAAGGGGTCCACAAGCATCTTGAAACAGTGGCAGAACAAGCAAAGGCATCCTTAGTGTCTCTCAGCATAGACGTCGACTGATTGCATGTAGGGGACAGTCCGTCGACATGGCCAGCAGCTAGATGCTTGTGTTGTATATGATAGTTTCAATTACCGTGAAGGTGTCAAGCATCAGCTTATTTCAAACCACGCAGAAATGCGCTCTGTGACAACGGGTAAGGTTTTCAGAGGTGCCGACATCCCTTTAGGTGGATTGAAGAAGTCAATGCTGCACCGCGAGGTTCCACTTACAATAGAAGATCTTCCATACTCTCCTGGTGCTGCAGTATATGACGAGACTACCGCCAACATTGACAGCTACTTCATAGCAGAGGCCATTCGAACAGCATATCCAGAATCAGTCAAGTCCATATTCGCTAATTCCAACATCACTTACCCCGTTATGCCAGCAGTTGAGTTGCTCGAGCCTCGAAAGACAGACAGCAAGATGCTCGGCCCGATTCTCTTCAACGAAGGTACTCTAGACGGCTCCTACGAGGTCATAGAAAGTATCTACAAGCATCAGTTCCAATTGGATGATACAGAGTTTAACGACCGATTGTTTTTAGCATTTGGCGATCAGAAGACCTCTTCACTCATCCGATCTATGCAAGCCGAGCAAGTGGACGCATCTGCAACATACGACAGAAAAGACTGGCTAATTGGAGTCGCTGCTCTCTTTCACCTGCGGATGAATTTCCTCTGGCTTATGCAACGGACACATTATGGAACTATGGAGCAGCAAGACGCTTCAACACTCTACCATAACATTAACTTCTGGGGACGGAAGAATATTCCCGCGGACCGTACAGCCTTTCAAGTTCTAGAGGAGCTAGTACTTCATAGCTTCGATGCTCGGGTTGTAGGCCTTCTCTATACCCGCCTCGAACAGCACGACATCGATACCTCGGAGCAAGATAATGTTGACCAGGCAATTAAAGACATGAGTGCTAAAGGTTTCATGGATCTAGTGGGAGACATTCGCAGATCAGCCTTCGAACCATAAGCTTGGCGACCATCCAAGGAGAGGCACGCCAACAACACCGTTGATGAGGAGTTTCTCAGTCATGTTCGATACCTTCAACAAATGATCGTATACAAGGCCTTGAAGTACGGCATCAAGAATGGAGACATAGGACTCATTGACCGGGTTATTGGCGTCTGCTGCTTTTACTTCGAGGGAACTGGTCAATCAAACTACGCATTCGAAATGCTTTATCTGAAGCGGCTTACCAGCACCAAAGCTTGTGATGAGGAGCTCCGGCGCGCAATACTTTCAAATAGCCTCGTTAATCCACATGGCCGTCGGGACACCTGGCAGGAAGTCGATCGTAGCCTTGAATATCTGAACCTGGAGCTGAAAAGAGAGCTTTGGGCCCGTCGAACGTCGACGTTTGGATTAGATGCTCTGTTCAAGACTACCTCATTGACGGGAGAATATACTGTCCGTCTACGCAAGGCCATAGAGAAGGCATTTGCGCGGAAGGACAACTCCAGGCATTCTGTGCCCTCCCCAGTTGATGATATCCATACATTGGCGTTCGAGTTGGCATGCGATTCGATCAGATTATACGAGGGCGGCAGAGCGGCAAAGCACCAAGCACCAGACATACATACAATCGGGCTTGAAAGAGTAGCGACGAAAAAGCTGGAAGTGTTTAATGCCAAAGTCATGAGAGACGAAGATCAAATTATAGTGCCACCGTATGAAAGGAGGAGGGCCACCGCTGATCTAGATCCCGCTAGTGATGCGATGGCGATATTGGTGTGTATATTCTAATGGAGTTCTATTCTCATACTAATGCATATCACAGCCTTTAGAAGACAGGGATGGAACCAATGAGTGGGGTTTACCTTCAGACATCGACTCGGAATAGTCCATCTACAGTACATACTATACGTGGTAGTAACGGCTGATTTTGCCATTGTCGCTGCGAGAAGTTCGCCGTACATTGGAGTCCAGAACGCCGAGTGCAACCCGTTTCGTCGTCGTATCCCCTTCCCCTTGACTCGATGCAGGACGTTTTGACAACCGATTGCTATCATTTGCAACAGAGACCTCATTCTCACTGTTTTCGAAAACAGAAGATAGAGGGGAAGAGCAATCTACGATTATAGTAGATGTTATTGACCCGTTCATAGTTGTAAACGAGGAGTCGACGGGTGCTATCGCTATTGACCGGGCGGATGGAGAAGGAGTGCATGAGGCTGATCTCTCTCTTGCCTGGACAATGACTCGCTCGAGCGATGAAGCATACTCTTCCCGCTCACGCAAGAATGACGCCCTTCGTTCCTGATCGGGACTTATCGAAGTCTCTGCTTCGACAAACGCTTTTTTTTCTTGGGACCTTCGCTTCTTAGTGGTGCGAGGAGCTTGTCGCTCGGGTGATGCTCTCTGCTGAAACTGCTGCTCAGTGGTAAGAGGGCCTTGCCTCTCGAGAGATGCTCTTTGTTGAGACAGCTGCTCACTAGTGATTTTAGGTTCAGTTGACAGTATCGTCCTGCTTGGCGGACACGGAGAATATGAGGCTGAACTCTCCCTTGCACGAGCAATAACTCGATGTAGGGAAGAAATATATTCATCTCTCTGCTGCAGGAATGACGTACCAATTTCCTGTAGCGTGGAGTACCCACTTTCCCATGATCCTGTCCGTGCTTGTAACATAGAACCTTGAGCAGTAGCTCCGGGCCAGTTCTTCACTACATAGGACTTGATATCCATGAACTCTTTAAATAGCTCGTCACAATGCTCTCTTAACCAAGCTGATTTCAAAAACCTCTTCAAGTCAGCAGCCGAGCAGATGTCCGCATACTCTGTAGATAATGAGATCCATTCACCTTTCTGCGTAAGTAGACGCACAGAAACCTCAGGCTTCACTATCTGATGTGTCGAATTGACAAGGTTGTCTCCCCAGAGAACTAGGCGATCATGAAACGCTCCTAATGCCGTTCCAGCCTGTGGTTTCCGAAGACTAGGTGCAATATCCCATGGGAAAGGTACCGTCCGAAATAGGCTGGGATTGCAGACATTACAACACTCGTCCGGTTCTGGAGCTGGTAATCTAGATGCTGGGTCGGACAAGCTCTCTTGTACCCAGTCCATCAGAATTCGGCGTAGGCATGTGGATCGATTGACAAGATTGTATAGCGCAGGAGAGTCATGGCACAAGTCCGTTCGGCGCTCTTTCTCTGTTTTACGTCTGCGCTGCTCTTCCGGCACGACACCATCAATGTCGCCTAGAGCAACATCCGATTCATTATCTGGAACATCGCTGTCCACCTCTACTTCAGCAGAGTCTGACCGAGCCAACCTGCTTATGCCGGAAGGCCGTCTAAAAGCTGACGGCGTCTGACTGCCAGGCAACATCGCACTTCTTGCCGATGTGATCTTGTCACCTATAGCCCAGCTTTCCACCAGGAAAATAGCCTCTCCTTTGATACCAGCCATTCTGGCCGCACGACCAAACCGTTGGATAAGGACGCATAAAAGCCGGTCCAAAGGGAAGCCATACTGGACGACTCGCTTGACGTCGGAGAGATCTACCCCCGTCCCCAATGATTCTGTGGCAACCATGATTCGAATCTTGGAATCCGCCTTCGAGAACTCTTCATATATAGCATTCTTATCGTTCATAGTGGTGTGTGAGTGGTATACTTGGATGATCCGTCTGCAGTCGCGGTCTTTGATAATACCAGCTGACAGTTTCTGCAGCCACCCACGCAAACACTCTGCACATTTTTGGATATCACGCCGGGAGTCTATAAAGATCACAGTCTTCGGAATCCTTTCTGGTGTTGGCAAGCCGTCCGTCATGGCAGCTAGGAGAACGAAGAATAGACTCGTGAATCTCTTGGTTGTTCGTGGCTGGATTATCTCGACGATCAATTTAATCTCTGGCCGGTCGACGGACGTTCGAAAGAACTCGCAGCTGGCTTGGAAACCTGTCATCTTTCTCGCAATGCCCAATGTCTTCTGGTCTAGAGTAGCGGAGCAGCCAAACCAAGGGATATTTCCTCCTAATCTTCGACGGAGGAGAGAAAGCTGTGCATACTGTGGACGGATACCATTCCCCCATAGGGCTACCAAATGCAGTTCATCGATAGCTACGACAGAGACGCGTCTCTTGAAGGACGGGTTCCTTGCTATTGACCGAAACCAACCGGCCGCGATCTCAGGACCCATGATAAGATGAGTATACGCCCCTACCTCAATCTCTTGGGCCAATGCATTAGTCTTGTCCGTCCTGCCATTGATAAACACGGATCTCGCTCCAGGAAGCTTTTGGATCTTGATGCACTGCTCCTGTCCAATTCGATCCAAAGGGATGATGATGAGGCCGATGCCACCGCGACAAAACAATGGCGCTGCCTGGAATATGACGCTCTTGCCAAAAGATGTCTTGGCTGCAAGAAGCAGATCGTCCTTCTTGAATACCAAATGCCAGATCGCATCCACTTGCTTCTGACGCGGTTGGAATGGATAGAGATGGCGTTCTAAACCGGCCTGGATAACACCTTTCTGCACGTCAACCGACGCGTTTTCTGCCTTCGTAACCAAATGCTGGATACCCCGCATATCACTTGTATTCTTGGCCTGTTCGACGAGATCCTCAGAGGTATGGGCACGCATTCGCCACTCTCTTCGAACAGTCGACTTCGTTCGCATTGTTGCAGAGGGCTCGACGCGCGTCCAAAAACTGGGTAAAATCGGTTGTTCGTAACAAGTAAATTTGTTGGCGGTATTCAATAGCTATCCACTAATTATAGACGGTGTTTGGCTTCGTATTTCAGACTGTAAGGGTGGGAATAGTAGTTGGGTGCCGGCTTCGACGCGGTCTGGATTAACACTTAGGGGATCATTTCTCTATGAACAAATGGGATTGGAGCAAAACGAACCATATCACTGGATAGAGCCAACTTCGGCGCACAATCGTATAGTTGCATGGATAATATTATCACGATTTGATGGTTCTATGGGTGAAAATCCAAAATGGCGAATGTGATGATTTCACGAAAAACACATACAAAATAACCGCAGAGCAGTGTGCACGTTTGACAGGGATCTCAGGCCATATACAAGAGTAGGTAACATGATCTCGGAACGGAAGCACTTTTATCCTAGCGGCGCTAGACTACTCTTGAAACATGGGTGCTAGCCTGCGGCTCACACGAAGCCTTCGAAATAGATTAGAGTAGTGGAATTTTAATTAAGAAACGTTAGAATAAGTAGTTTGTAAGTGTAAAGTTTCAGGTATGGCGCACAGACCACAGCGTCGGAGTAAACGAACACGTGACGAATTCACCAGAAATAATTGGGATAATACGAACGGTGAACTGTGAGATTATAAAAGAAATAGCTCGTATATAATTAAATGTTGAGAAAGGACGTAACCATACTACAATATGCGCCTCCGTTTAGTAATCGGGCTGCTATTCAGGCTCGAGGAGCCAGGAGCACCAGCTTGCAACCTCCAAAGCTTCAAAAGGCGGAAGCTCGGACCAGACACGGTTTTCCCAGACTTGTTCGTGAAGACGTAGCTGCCAAACCAGGCCTGAACAGCGACCTTGTCACCAGCGGCGAAGCGAGAGGCATCTATGCCATCGCCGTCTTGGTCGTCGTCCGTGGTCGTTCCGTCAAAGGTAAAAGGGAATGCGTCTCCGGGGGTAAAAGAGGGGAAAGTGATGTCCGACTCGGCCACCTTAACACGTAAGGGATTTGTAACAGTGAGATTTCTATCCCGCCGACGAATCAAGTCTTTTAGGATTTCTAGAGATCGCTCCTCTACTTGTAATTGCAAAGAAAACTCAGGCTTGTCCTTGTTGAAATTGTTCTCGGCAGTCTTAAGTGTAATGAACGGACCGAGCTGGCCTAGGAGAATAATACCTAAGGGTCCAAGTTCTTCATCATCGTATAAGTCGTTTGGGTCATTATGAGCTAGCCACAGTATTCCATTTCTACTGAAAGTCCCCCATGAAAGCTTCGGATCAAGACGTTTAAGATTCTCAACGTATACCCACTGGCCACGAAAGTAGGGAAGGTTCGGTACACCGTCAAAGTTTAAGGCTGGAGGAGGAGTCGCTGGTCTCTTGTTTGGAGACACAAATGGTGAGGGAGTGGGGGCCGAAAAGGGTGTATGCAGATCGATAGAACTAGATTGGTAAGGCCTAGCGTAGACGCTGTCCGAGTAAGGCGGCATAGAGCTGCGCGGTTCCTAAGAAATCAACAAGTAGAAATAACCGGGTAAGTGGAAAACCTACCGAGAATTGGTCGGTAATATCAATTGTATCGTCTTTATCATCAGCGGCATCTATAACAGGGGAACCAGCTAACGTGACCGTAGTCCTTCCGCTCGGGGTTGTACGAGTACCAACCATCGTTATACTACGGAAGTATCAACACAGAAGAACGAAAAGAATCAAGAGGAGTTAACTTAGGTCATATGAGAAACAGCGAGGAAGCAAGACGTATGTGGGAAATAAGAGGCTACGTAGCAGAGATAGAGATAATGAAAAAGCAATATATGAAACAGTAAGTGATGGTACGGCGTGGGATGGCCGTAGCCTTAAGTGTATCAGAAACCTCGCAACAATTGCCTAAAAGCCAAAGAAAAGCAATATACCATATCTCTGTTAAGGCAAGTATAAATATGAGGTAGATATGATACGTAGAATGAAGCGAAGAGTAATACTCAGGGTTAAGAGAGTCGTCCCATAGGTTCATATCAAGAATCAGGTGAGCTCTCCCACAGACTAATCGTCCGTTGTTCTAGAGCCTCAAGCCGGGACAGTTCAACTTGGAGATCCGGGTGAGGGGCAAATGAAACGTCTTGAAGCGTGATCGGTTCTCGCAACCACACCCCTGACAGGGATTTGACCCTGCCAAGCTGGACGTTGATCGAGGTCCATTTGCCATGTTGGTCAACGCCGCGTTGTTTACCAAAAAGGAGATCTAGAATAAGGCTGACAAACGTACTACCTTGGCTCTTATAATCGGTAAAGGCGAATCCAAGCGTCAACGGGACCTGATGTCGGTAAAACGACAAGCCGGGTATGCTCGGGATCTGCCCTTTCATCTGTACTGGGAAGACAGGAACCAGACCGTCGGAAATATCAGAGAATAATAAGTTATGGTCATGTGCCGGTCGAACAAGGACACATAGCGAAGGAACTGTACACAGAATGAACTGATCATCGAGTTCTATCCACGAGCCTATCGCCGTCGTTATGTCTTTGTTAGCAAATCAGACCTGCAAGAACGATAACTGCTTATGTACCTCGCACGTCTGTATCCAATATTACTTCTTCGACAGTCCCTCTCATACCATTGACTAAACCGGCATACGTATGCGTATTCTGTTGGAGCATAATAGGCATACCCTTTGTAAAGGCAAAGAAGCCTGGACCTTTAAGGTATCCCTGCTCACCGACCTGGTATATCATTCTGAGCAACGTAGAAGGATCTAAATTCGTTCCCGTAGGTGCATCGTGTCTGGCGGGAAAGAGATAGATTTTCTGACCTCTTTTTTTGGCGAACGCTTGCAGATGTATTAAGTTAGCTTCTTCACGTACACGATTGAGTCGTATAATGGCCCATTCTGGTGGCGTCTCCCCATTGGCAACCCTGTTTTCAATCGTACACGAATTCAAGGTAGCGACATCGTCCTCCGTCAAAGTGGCGGAGCGTGCTCTCTGGAGTAAATCCTGAAATGCTACATCTTCGGCCTGACGCATCTGCTCCGTCAGGAATACCACCTGATTAAATTGACCCCAGATAGATTTCCCTGACCGCAGGACAGCAATGTCATCACTGGCTTGGCTCCATATAGCATGACCACGGACTGGCCTGAACTGGTTGAAGTCCCCTAGAAATATGACAATAGGAAGCCCACCCAAAATCATATCTGATGCTCGATTCAAATCCCAGAGAGCATTACACCGATCGTTAATCTGTACCAGGTTCTCAAGACTAACCATACTAATCTCGTCGAGGATGAATATTCTTTTATGAGACAGTCTAAACTTCGTGGCTTGACGTACAGGTTGATTTCCGTTATTCCCAAAACCAAGAGCGGAGTGGTAGGTAGCACCGTTGACGTTTGCAGCTGCCGCACCAGTCGAAGCGGTGAGCAGGACGTCACCATGCTTTTGTATAATCGAAAGACCAAACATAAAAGCTTTAATGAGGTGAGTCTTGCCAACTCCCCAATGCCGCCAAGATAAAGCAGGAACTGATCACGGACAGAATTGATCTGAACAGGGTGTAGAACCCGGTGGAACAGAGCAACAATGATCATTCGCTGTTTTCGGTTGAGAGGGTATTGGCTTGTGATAAGAGCCAGCAAAGTGTCGACAGATGGGTCGGCTTGAAATGATGCCTGTAGATATTGTAAAGATGCTCTAGATTCTGTGCTGTAACCAAGAACTGGAATGAGAGCGGCTCCTGGGCAGCTCGTATCGAATTGAGAGGAGATATTGGCATCGACATCAGTACTATCAAGATCTGGTTGACCTTGATCCTTAAAAGCCTTCAACTCTCTAGACCAAGTTTTGACTAGAGCTGCAGGCGTGAACTGGGTACCAAGTAATAAACGATTTCGAGAAAACCGCAACGAAGAGAGGCTGTCTGTAGTAATACCTGGGAAAGCTAAAGCAGCTTGAAGTAGATTATTTTCTGTTGGTTGAAGCGTAGCAAAGTCCATGTCTACATTGGCCTCCTCGTTTTCATTGTAGACCTCATGGTCTACAGCTTCAAGGTAGTCATCAATCTCTATGCCACGCTCCTTCCTATCCTGATCAGCAGCTTCCTTGCTCCGCCGGAGAAGCACGACGTTCTCTGATAGCTGGACCAGGTAAGGAGGGAGAGATGGGAAGACGAAGTTCCATAGCCACGTATTTTTGTACGGTGCAGCACGGAGAGATTCGAGATGGTCGCTCTGGAGATCCTGAAGCCTATTCCATGGATAGAATAGGCCGAGGAGAACCTCGTGTATTTCGTCTTGAGTCCTTAGCGTAGTATCGAGAACATCGGTGTCCTTCTCTGACATGGAAGTAAAACTGCCACACAGAGAGGGAGTCTTTAACGACTTTAAGGAGCTGACAGAGACCTGGATATGAGTCGTATGTAGCGGGTGAGAAGGATCGAATGGAAAGAGGAACGCTCGATTCTTAGCGCCTTTGAACGTCTGCATGAAAATCTGGGACGCGTATTCGTAGAAACATAAACGAGCAAGTCTAGCGCCTCGATGCTCGTAATTCTCATATATCGACGTGCGGCGGGTACGGCCGTCAAAGTTAACGTACTGATTTGCGGATTCCGCCATGTCCTCATTAGTAGACTCGCCAAGTAACCTGTTTAGAACCCTCCGGACGTTTGTCTTGACCCAGTAGAAGTTGATTGTCACAGACTTGTCGCTTTTTGGAATGTACGCAGACGGCTGTCCAAGTAGGAAGTGAGCCACTGCTGGAGCTCCGACCTCCACGTCTCTTGTGAAGCGATTATAAGCTTTTAATGCGAACTTAGACATATCAAGCGGTTCTGGCGCTGGCAAGCCACTGTTCTCAGCGGCTGCCGCTTCAGCCGTCTCTTGGGCCTTCTTCAGCACGGCCGCAGCGAGTACAAGCTGACCGCGATCAACCTGAGCTTTGGTCGCATAGTTTGTCATGTAGTAGACGGCGGCTAGGACCTTAGGAGACGACGCGGTGAAGTTAACGTCATGGTTATATCCCGTAGCAGAGGCAATGACAGGGTTATACTTGTTCACGAACTGGTGATTTCTTTCCATCCGGATATAGCCTTCTTCCGTAACCATAGATTCTGGAACAAGCGGTCTTGGAAAGAGAAACCTGCAAAACTGCGAGAGCAGCTGCCTCTGAGCCTCTGAACGCTGCGGAGATTCGTCGGCGTCGGTCGCCATCCCTTCAGTCTGGACAATCGGAACATGACTCGCTCTCGTACGTGACCGTGTGCACTTTTTCTGGTATTTGGTACAGGTCTTGCTATGAGTATGCATCTGGACGCGGGCCGCTACGTTATTCGAGTCGATATCAAGGGCCTCTTGGAATTCAGTCGGAGTCATATCTTCTGGTATAGTAAAACGGGACGAGCCAAGAGTCTCTGATTGGAACTGCTGGCCGAGAGTGAGATCCACCGTCTCTC
>JAJSPD010000106.1:0-119143 GCA_021307315.1 Bisporella sp. PMI_857 | reverse complement strand
GAATGCGACACGTGCATCAGGAACAAGGCTTCACGCCATGCCCCTATGGACAACTGCAATCCCCAGCAACCTTAAACATGCCATGGAAGTCTATCGCATGGGACTTCGTAGTAAAATTACCACTCTCCAGAGAACCAGTCTCAGGAAAATGGTACGATTCCATACTGGTAATCATGGACAGGCTAACGAAGTACTGTTACATGATTCCATATTTAGAAAGCAGCACAGCAGAAGACCTTGCCTACACATTTCTCAGGATCGTGGTTGCGAACCATGGAACCCCCACAGAAATCTTATCGGACAGGGACAAGCTCTTCACATCCAAGTTCTGGACAACGCTCACTGCACTCATGGGAATCAAGAGGAAGCTCTCAACAAGCTTTCATCCACAAACTAACGGACAGGTGGAAAGACTGAATCAAACAATGGAAGCATACCTCAGATGCTATGTGAACTACAAGCAAGACAATTGGGTCGAACTTCTGCCACTGGCACAGTTCGCATACAACAGTGCAACCAATGAAACAACAAAGATATCACCATTCTATGCCAACTATGGCTACGAGCCAAAAGCATATCATGAACCAGGCAAGGATAAAGCACATTCACAGCTTGCAATGATTAAAGTCGAACAGCTACAAACACTACACTTGCAGCTAGTCGAAGACATCAAGTTCCTCAACCAACGCTCGGCGGAATATTACAACCGTAAGCATGGTGAGACACCACACCTTGAGAAGGGGGATAAGGTCTACCTTGTGAGAAAAAACATCAAAACCAAGAGACCAAGCGACAAACTGGATCACAGGAAGTTGGGACCATTCAAAATCAAACGAGTTGCAGGGCCAAATGCATTCGAACTCCAACTCCCTAGGACCATGAACATACACCCAGTTTTCTCTGCCCTACTCTTGGAACCAGCACACGAAGGAGCACCACCAGCTCCATACACAGAAATTGAACCAGTCAACCCAGAATCTGAATATGAAGTAGAAAGGATCTTAGACTACAAGTATGTCAGAGGCAAGCCAAAGTATTTGATCAAATGGTTGAATTACCCGGATTCGGAAAACACATGGGAACCCAAAGGACACCTCAACTGCCCTGAGATGCTTGAGGAGTTCCACCGTCAATATCCAAGGGCTCCAGATGCGACGCCCAGAAAACATTCCCAGGAGAAGGAAAAGTATACGCATCAAGGTCGAAGGAACCTGTAGGGACAAGTTCCGCGCGAGCCTCCTGGCTTTCACTTCCTTGATCTGCCTCGGCAGCCAGCCTCTCTTCCGCCTCCAGAGCATCAAGCTCATCCAGAGATGCCAAACCACGACGCAACATCTCTTTCTCCCTATCACGCAAAAAGCGGCGTTGCAGCTGCAACCGCTTTACTCGAGCCATGGCAGCGGACAGTTCGTCCTCAGCCTGACTCATCTTGTCCTCGATCTCCTCTTTCGCTTTGTCCAGAGAAACCCAGTCTCTAGGAGCAGGACCTCCAGCATCACATCCTGAGAGTGCTCGTCTTACGCATTCTGAGCAACGAGTTGACCCCTCAGCCTTTATACACTGTATGGGACGTCTATCCCGAGCATGCTTCTTCTCGCAAGCAGTACACGGAATCATTTCTTCGCCAGTCAGAATTATTCGTCTTTTCAGATCTTTTCTTTCTATGTCTTTTCGCGACACTTCAGGATCCAGACAGTCAGCGTTTCGTTTGGTTGTCATGATGGAAAGGAAGGACGGCCATGCGGCCACCAGCGATATTTCCTTGACCTACTTAAGCATGTGGACACGCTAAACCTAGATGGGGGATAGTGTTACGCGCATCGCTAAACAGGACTTATGCCTTAGGGGCCTGAGGCTCGGTAAGCCTGGCTTACACAGAGAACCCCTGGGGTGGGAAGGTCACGTGATGGATCATGGCTCACGAATGATCCATGATCCAACGGATCATTGTTCTTCAATGATCCAACCCCACGAAGCCCTATATAAGTAGATAGCTTTCCCAGTAAGATAGGAGCTTCGTGCTCAACTCAAATAGTATTCTTCAATAGTATACTTGTTATTGGGATCTAGTCTTATATGTGATATACCTACTTCTCTCCAGACCAACAAACCCCGGACCAAGATCTTCTATCTATATTGGATCAGCCAATAGGACCGTAACAAGGAAGCAACGTACGATTGAGAGCTATTTTCAGAAGTAAAAGCTTTTAGAAGTGAAAAAACGCTCTTTACTTTTAGTGAACTTATTAACTACGTATGTCTGATTGTGCTAACAATGCGAGGTAAATTGTAAGCCACGGTCACGTGCACCTGGACATAAGCATATCCTGGTCTATAAGCATATAACCCTCGGTCCGGAGGCCATGCTTATAGCCAGGTTTTACTGTATCAGCCATTTCGTACCGGTGTACGCGTCCAGCAAATAGCTAAAGCCGAAACCGGCTGGCTGACCAGTTTTTACTTATGTCCGTTTTCAGCAGTTAGGATGGTTACTGTTGGTAAGACATAGAATAGAGGGGTTTCCTGTCGGCCGTTAATGCTATGCTTAATGATATGCCAATTTTTGCTCCTAAATAACATAATTCTGATATCGGCCATCCCAGAGAAGTATGCCAGAATAAGCCCATTTGAACCGTCGCTGCCACATTGCATCTTCCGGTATTAAAGGTTGGAGTCAAGTCGAGCAATTACAAGAGCCTAGAAAAGTCAGAACTGACTCTCTAACTCCCTAGTTGTCAAAGGATGGGTAATGAATCTCGGGGCTAGAAAAGTCGAAATATAGCGACAAGTTCATTCTTTAGCATCGAAGTCTTGACAAAGTCTCACCTGCTTTATAACAAGGCCGCCCATACTATGGCAAATAAACACCAAAACTCTTGATTGCAGATTCTGGTTTATAAGTAGTCAAATTTCTCTATCCAATAGATCTATCCCTATTAACGATCAAGGTGAAGTTAATCAAACATGCCTTTCCTTTTCGTACTATATTAAGAGCTTGAAGTAGTGAACGGGCAAAGTCATCCAGCCTCGCCTTGGACAAGCTGAATTTGACTTGGGCGTTACAGCCGAATGAAAATACTTGGGTGAGAACCGAAAGATCGTTGGGAAGGAAGTCTTTCAGCCAGAGAGCCCCTTCTGGATGAGTCCAAGTTCTTTCATAATCTCTAGTGATTCCATGAATCGCAACAATGTCAACACCCCCCTAACGGAGCTCTTCCTCACTAAGCGCATTTGTCAATTGAAAAAGACCGAAACGGCTCCGAGGTGATACAGATTGTGTGGCGGTTGTAGGCGCCCTAGTAGGAGAGACCTCCCCGAGTAACTGATTACCGCCAGGAGTGACGGCAGCGAGAAATGGAGATGGGTTGATGACTGAGGTAGTACAGTCAAACCTGGTTATATCGGAACGCTCGGTGCCCAACCAACCTTCCGATATAGTTATAGAGGTTTCCGATATAACGAGGTCCATTATAGCTACTTAAAGCTCGGAGGATCCAAGGTTCATTCCGATATACAGAGGTTTCCGATATAACGAGTTCCGATATAACCAGGTTTGACTGTACACAACGCGTAAGCTTTGCAGCAACCCTCGTTAAGCTCCGATTTTCCGTACAGGATTCAGGGCAAGTAAGACTTTTCGCTACGTCTGAAGCAGTGATCAGAATGGTCTGGTCTGGTCTGGTCTGGGGGTCCAGACCAGACCAGACCAGCTGCTTACATAATAACCGGTCTGTCAGACCGGTCCGACCAACAAGACCGCCAAGAATGAGGCTGAAGTAGTACAAGGGGGAAAGGAAAAATACTGATTCTCTAATTGAAAAAAGGCAATATGGCAGTATACAATCCAACGGATTAGAAGCTCTTTGAACTTCTCAACCGAGTCCTTCCAGAAGAAGGTACTGGAAGCAGCCGCATCCTTTTGTTGATCAAGTACAGACTTCTGCGTAGGACTATTCCTCCTGATGCCACTCTGGGAATCAATCTGATGCTTCTGCTCGAGATGATTTCTGATCCTAGAAGTACCATTGATAACAAATAATTCTTGCTTGTACTTTCCAACCATACACTCGTGGCAGTAATACACCTCTTTCTTGTCACTACCTTGAATGTATTGGAGACCGTACTTCCAGATGTGTGATGACCCTAGACGACATCCCTTATTTGCGATTATTGCGCGTTTCACGTACGTGATACGGTCCTGAACAAACTCATCCGGATGTTCGTGATATTGAACTGGGACAGAAAATGAGGTAGGGGTATGTGATGGCGTTGAGGCAGGCGACGTAGGCGCGGGTGATGAGGTAGGGGCAGGAGATGGTGTAAGTGACGTTGACGTTGACATTGCAGTCAATGGGACCGGCAAGTTTAGGGTTGGAGACTCTATAACAACAACATATAAGCAGGTGAAGGCCACCCATATCAAGAATATCAGGCTCTAATTCACTTCCTTCGAAAGAACCACTAAACTCTGAGCGACAAAATGAATGATTGCTCCTTTGAGCAACTTCATTATTCTCATTTAAAGAAGCTTCTTGAATCTATATTATTAACATAAGGTCAGCATATGCAAAACATATGTAAGACATCTTCAACCTATTATTACTTACTGGCAAGCCATTTACCCATCGTAATACGTTCTCATTTACAGAAATAGACATTTTGGCCTTTATTGAAATAGTAAATAACTAGAAAGTTTGTTTTCAATAGAAAAATTTCTCAAGAATATAGTGCAAATGTGTGAAGCATAAGTTCTGCATATGTTGAAGAATACTTCTCTTTTTTTTAATATATGTAGCTTCAACCCCTTTTTTTTCCTTTTTCTTTTTCCTCCCATTTTTTTGGCATATGCATAATTCAATTTCTTTTAGCTTGTTATATTATTATTTTTTAATTGCTTAAACATTAAGCTTAATATTATAATTTAACTAAGAAATTGCCCAAGCATATGCTCAAAATATGCCTTCCTACAGCTAGAGGGGCCTTGCTTAGCGTTACAGGGTAAAAATTTTCTACACCCACGGAAGTTTTTTCTACACCCGCCGAGCTGTAACCCGATAAAGATTTGGTTAGGCGCAAAGTTTGCCAAATCACGTGATAGTGTCACGGGATCGTGATCCAGTGGTCACGTGGGCAACACACTGGAAAAAATGATGATTTCTGTTAACTAATTGGAAGGTTCGACATTCAGAGAGCTACAATAGCTTAATGAATTCAAATAGGACAGTGGCTGATTCCTGGAGTTGCTTTTTTTTGGGTTGGAGGTGATACGACCAGGGTGACACGTGAACTCCTGACATGCACGCATGGCCACCTATTGTACGTGACGTCCTGACACGTACACATGCCCACATGCTTACCTTCGTACGCGTAGATAGCCTTCGCTCCTTATTTGATCATATGTAGCTAATAGAGCTGTAGGTTACGGCTCGTACGGGGTGCTTGTGTGGTGGAAAGGGGGTATTACGGGTCGTTACGGTCACGTGTAGTACAATACCAAGCCCGTAACAATAGTAATGACATACAAAAGGCACAAAGCTAAACGTCAAAGAACGCCGGAGATTCATGTCGCCATTGCAGAAAATAGCTCGCGCGCATCAGAACACGCCAACAGACAGGATGGAAGTTATTCGGCCTTATATAATAGCGCCGTGGGAAAATCGACTCACTACTACACTGGATTTCAGTACAGAAGAAGCGGTGCACGTTACTGCTCACGGGGTTCGAATTGCGACAAGCTCGTCCGCAAAGAAAGGAATAGTTGGGATAGGCGGAGCTATTCACGACACGCTCGGCATTAGAGAACCAAGCGTATTTTCAGTTACATTAGGAGCAAGAACGGAACAGAACCCGTACACGGCCGAACTTGCAGCGATAGCGATGGCAATGAAACAGTTATCACCGGACTTAATAGGAAGGCAAATCGCGATTTTTTCAAGCAACCAAGGAGCTCTGCTAGCAACGAACCAACCAAAGCATCAATCAGGGCAAACTAGTATTAAAGAAATTTACGAAGCAGTTTCTACGCTCAGGGAAAGAGGCAACTCTATTCGTACAATATGGATCCCGTCTCAAGAAAGCCTCGAGCTAAGCAAAAAAGCAAAAGAAGCCGCACAACAAGCCACCGAACCAGGCCGAACACCGCAAAAGCAATGCTATCAAGCTAAATCCACAACTATAAGCAAAAGAAATGCAGAAAAAGCAACAAGAACACTACCCGACACAGTAGGAAAGTACTCTAAAGAAATAGATACTGCACTGCCAGGAAGACATACTCGTACTTTATATGACAGCCTTAATCGGAAAGAAGCGAGCGTGTTAGCACAGCTTCGTACAGGAATGATACACTTGAACGGGTACCTTCATCGTATTGGAGCGGCGGAATCTGACCAATGTGCTTGCGGACAGGCTACAGAAACCGTCAAGCACTTTCTTTTCCGATGCACGAGATGGGACACTTACCGTACGCAAATGGTAGCACAAACAGACACAAGAAGAGGCAATCTTTCTTTCTACCTCGGAGGAAAAGCTTTATCTGACCCAGGAAAATGGGCACCAAATATAAACGCTGTGTGAACAACGATCAAGTTTGCTATTGCTACAGGACGCCTAAACAAAGAACTAGAACAGGCAGCTAACTCGCTGCAACAGCACACCCCATTTTATTCCTTATCCTAACTATCCCGACTAACCCTATATCACTCTCGTGTCCCCAGCAGGCCTCGCTTCAATCGCCGACGATAGGACACTGAACACTTGGAGGAATTAACTTCAAATTAATCTGTTACTAATCATGCACGAGATCTCGTTGACTATGTACTACTGAAAGTGGAAAATATCGGCAGAGGCAATTTTGTATGGGCTGAAGGAGGCATTGGAAACCGAAGGAAATGTATATTATGTAATATAGACTAGGGCCCTCTAGGCTTAGCCGGGCGTAATAAAACTACTACTACTACTACTACTACAACCCTAATAACTCTATGGTTCCTCAACTTCTATACAATCGCCTATAGACAGTGAATCTAAAGTAGAATCAGAGTCTTCTTCAATTTCACGGTCTCCCGCCTTGATTTGAGCTTCCTTAATAGCCTTAATATCTGCAAACCTCGAATTTGGACTAGTTTGAACCTTCTTTTTTTTTCTAGGTGCCAATTGCTCTAATCTAGTTTCCAATTGCTTGATTCGAAGCTCTGATTACCCTAACGCGTAGTCCCTTTTATCAAATCCTTTCACAATTTTCCTAAAGAGCTGTCGACAAGTTGGCATATCGGCTTCGCTCAATTTAGAAACTGTTTCAGTTTGTAAACGTAGATCTTTTGATCTTTTAGGGGTATGCCAAACAACTAGTGATATATTTTCATTCCATACTAGTCCTGCTTCTTTAATAACGTCTTGTTGAGTTGGTTGAACGGCCTTATTACTATATTCTAATAGCAAACGGCTCATAAGTGGCTTGGATATATTTTTTGGCCATAAGCCTGTAACTTTCCAACCACTTTGGATATTCTTTTTGGCTAAACTCTCCTGGCGAGCTTTCTGATAGCAAATCAGAAAGTTTCGCTTTCCAATCGGTGTAGAATCAGTCATAAGGCTTAAGTAACTAACTTCTTTGCGGCATGATTCCTTTAAAGGAGAGAAAATGGACAAATCCAAAGGTTGTAATACATGAGATGTATGTGGTGGTAGAAATAACAAGTGTATATTGTGCTGAAAGCACTTATACATCAAATCTGTTGTTTCATGACTTCCATGTCCGTCTAAATTAAGTAGTTGAGGCTCTTTAGGATTGTTTGGAGTAGTGTAAGGAATAAACACTTTCGTCAGCCGTTCTAAGGCTGTTTCATCAGATGTCCAGCCGTTTTCAGTTGCAGTAAACTTCCAATCCTTAAAAGTATCCAAATTAGTAGGAAACCGTTGTCGTTGAACTGTTTTGCCTTTAAACATGACTAATGGAGAAATTGCTACCCCTTTAGCAGAAATGCATTCGATAAAGGATGTCCACGCTTTAGAACCAGGCTGTTTTCTTTGAAGAAAACGTCGATTGACACTTCCTACTACTAGCCCATTGGATCCTTGACCTTCCATTATACCAGCTTCGTCCATATTCCAACGATTCTCTGGTTTGATAGCCTTAATTTCAGGAATCTCCAATTTTTGAAACCAAGCTTTAATAATACGGCAAATATCTCAAATACCATCATTTTTTTGCCAAATATCTCATATACCATACTTTTTTTGCCGAATATCTCATATACCACCATTTGTCTCTTGGCGCAAAACAGTGGTATTTCAGATACCTATCAACAAAACGATGGTATATGAGAAATATTGTATTTCAAGGTCTCGTACGTTGCGCCAAGAGACTAGAGCACCTGACGCACAACAAATATTCGTATATTATCGATTATCCTTCCTTTTGTAACTTCATTATAGCTATGGCACTCCACGTCGGTGATAATTTTTCTAATATTACGTTAGCAAAAGAAGCAATAAAAGATTTTGTTGCAAATAATTCTGAATCATGGAAAGCTACTCATTCCGACAAACAACGCTTCAATATTGTATGCCGCACTGCGAATATTTGCAAATTCAGAATTAGAGCTGTTGATTCTAAGAAGAAAGGCGTAGTAATAACTCACCTGGAACCTCATACTTGTTTTCCTACAAATCACTTCACAGCTTCAAATACGAATAATTTGAAGTTTATAATACCTCATCATCGAGCGTCGATTGTTGATAATCCTGATATTACTCCCAAACAAATTCAGTCGAATGAACGCCTTCAATTTTTCAACAATATCCCTTACCTTCAAGCGTACCGCGTTAAACAAGCTGTTTTGGAGGAGCTTTATGGTGATGAAACTGAATCATTTGCGCTGTTTCCTGGCTATATTGAGAGGTTCAAAGAAGCCGACGAAAGCAATTACGCTGCACTTCAAACGCAGGCGGATGGAGTATTCCAAGCAGCTTTTTTTGCTCCAGGCCCTCTTCGTAAAGCTTCTAGGTATATCCGTCAGTTCTTTGCTATTGATGGAACTCATACAAAATCTCGGTATCGTATGATATTGATGATCTGCTGTGGAATCGACGCCAACGAGAAGGTTGTTCCTTTAGCCTGGGGATTAGTACCTGTTGAAGACCAATATTGGTGGAGGTGGTTTTTACATCACCTTAAGCTTGCTTTCCCTGTTACTTTACAAGGCCAGCATACTTTCATTTCTGATCGTGAGAAAGGAATGGCAAACGCTGTTGCAGAGCTATTTCCTGACGCTATTCATCTTCATTGCTGTCAGCATATTGCGGATAACTTACAGCAAAGATTTGGTAATAGAATAAGGCCATTGTTCTGGAGAGCATGTGAAGCAAAAACACCTCAGTTGTTTCAAGCTGAAATGATGAAAATAAGAGAGTTGAGTATCGACGCGTTCAATTACCTTTCTGATATCGACAACAAGCTTTGGACTAAAGCTTACTCGCAATACCCCCAATTTGGCCACAACACTTCGAATATTGTTGAGTCTTTAAATTCAGCTTGGAATAAATATCGCCAGATGCCTCCTCTTCGATTGTTAGATGGAATTTATCTTTCGACTCTAGAAACGTGGTATAAAAGACAGACAGAAGGAAGCAAAGCTGAGAGCCTCGCCGACGTACCTATGGCCAAATTTAAAGCTTATTTGAAAGCTTCTCATCGATATCGCGTTTATCCTTCGAGCAATAGTATTGCACAAGTTGAGGATCCAGAAACAAGCCGTAAGTGGGTGGTTGATTTCGATAAAAAGCTTTGCGACTGTACAGATTTTTATCAGTTTCAATCGCCCTGTTCTCACGCAATTGCAGCTGCAAGGATTCTTCGTATTGATCCAATTGACTATTTTGTCGATTGGTTTACAGCTGAGGAATATCGCAAAACTTATCGACGTTCATTATTACCAGTATCGATGATAGACCTACCCCGCGATAATTCAATTCAACCTCCTATAGTACGAAAGTCAATCGGTCGACCTCGATCTAAACGAATACTCAAAGGCACTTGGAATAGAAGGCAAACGCGCTGTGGAAATTGCCTTGATTGGGGTCATAATCGTCGTCGTTGTACGAACCAGCCTGTTGCTAGTGGACGTCGACAACGAGCCTGGGAATGGCTACAATCTGAGGATGAAGGAGAGGATGAAGGAGAAGATGAAGGAGAAGATGAAGGAGAGGATGAAGAAGAGGATGAAGGAGAGGATAGAGAGGATGAGGATGAAGAAGAGGAAGAGCGCCTTGATCGAGAATTGGGCATACAAATAGAGGAGGTTGATCAACTGGATAGCGACAGCGAGCTTTCAGAGGTCAATAGCGAAATATTTGTGAATCAGGATCTGGTCGATATTGTATTACCTTTACGATACGCTACAAGGTCTGGAAGAGAATATGGAATGGAAACTGAAGAATAGAGAGTTAGACAGAATGATATTGATTTAGGCTTATAACGCCTGTATTACAGGCTTTACAGTGCGTGTTGCCAAATATCTCATATACCATGTATTTGTTGCCGTATATCTGAAATACCATAGAAGTGGTATATGAGATATTTGGCAAAAAAATGATGGTATTTGAGATATTTGCCGTTAATAATATCAGTTGTAGCGCCATTGACACGAGTAGAATCAATCCTGACTTGCTCTTTGGTCTTTAGAATAGGATTCCTTTTTAGAAAAGCTCGTATCCATCGTTTTCCTAGTATAGTTGTGTCTCCACGGATAGCAATAAGGCATTGTGCAGAATCCTTGATCTCTACATGAGTAGGACTAAGCCCTAAAGACTCTTGAACTAGAATCCACTCTGTCAAACGTTTTTCCTGAACTGGTGCAAGCTTTTGCAAGTGTTCTGCTCCCTCTTGACGTGATGTGTGGCCATTTAATTTGTCTGTAAGAGTAGACCTTGGAACACCATACTCTAGGGCCGCCCGCCGCACAGACCTCCCATTTGCAACCTCATCAAGTGCTCGCATGACTTCTTCTTCAGTATGTAAGGGCTTCATGATATCATCAAGAGATTTGCAAAATTGTAGAGCAATTGAATAAGATTCTATTGATCTATTTGAGTTCTATATAAGAGGGTAGGAAGTGGCGGTGTGCTAAGCGAGGTGGCCGGAAGGGAGGGCCTCCGACTTAAGAGAAACGGATTAACTGTGAAGCCAAGCACGGAATTTATTTACAGCGATTTGCAAGAAACACGCGAAACATCATCGGAAAACACTAAGGGCAGATTAAAGAAAGACCAAACTATTTTTAGTACAGAACGGAGAAACAAAAGCCGAAGGCACAGCGCTCTCTTTCTCTTCGAAGGCAATCGGCGAAAGGTTTAGCGAAGCTCCCGCACTCTCTCTCTCTTCGAAGGCATTTCGAAGGCAAATATGGCCTGAGTGCCTGAGGTAAGGTTTGCCCTCGTGAGGGTTGTCGGGGGTTCGGAAGGTATAAGTAGAAGGCTCAGAGCTGTAGTAAAAGAGGTAGAAATTAGTCCTTGCATCAATTGGGGTCTGACTCGTGTCACCCTGCTTTATCACCTTACAGAACTTTGGTAGCTTTAAATCGGTTAAGTTAGCTGGATCAGTTTTTGATGATGATGAGGAAGTTTATTCGCCCGGTTGTAAGCCTAAAGGGTCTGGTATATATTACATAATCCACTTCATTCAGTGTTTCCATCACCTCCTGAAGGTCATACAGAAATGCCTCTTCCAATAATTTCCACTTTCAATAACTGCCTTAATCAAACGGGGTCTCGCGTGTGGTTAGTAGCAAGTGAGCTTGAAGATTATTCCTCCAAGTGTTCAATGTCCTTTTGTCGGCGACTGAAGCGAGACCTGCTGGGGACACGAGGGTACTGGGGGTTAGTCGGGGTGAGAGAATGAGATGGGATTTACTGTTGTGACGTGTTGACTGTTTGTTCTATCTCCATGTCCAAACGTCCTGTGGCAATAGCGAGCTTGATCGTTGTTCGAACTGCGTCTATATTTGGTGTCCATGTCTCTGGGTCAGATGGAGCTTTCCCCCCAAGATGGAAGGAGAGGTTGCTTTTTCTTGTGTCCGTCAGTGCTAGCATTTGCGTTCGGTGTGCGTCCCATTTCGTGCATCGGAAAAGGAAGTGCTTAACAGCTTCTGTTGCCTGTCCGCAGGCACATTGGTCAGATTCCGCTGCTCCAATCCGGTGAAGATATCCGTTCAGTCGTGCCATTCCTGTACGGAGCTGTGCTAATACGCTCGCTTCTCTCCGCTTGAGACCGTCGTATAAGATACGAGTATGTTTTCCTGGTAGTGCGGTGTTTATTTCTCTGGAATACTTTCCCACCTTGTCTGGTAGTGTCCTTATTGCCTTTTCTGCTTTTCCCCTGTTGATAGTTGTAGATTTGGCTTAGTAGCATTGCCCTTGCGGTGTTCGGTCTGGCTCGGTAGCCTGTCGTGCGGCTTCCTTTGCTCTCCTGCCGAGCTCGAAGCTCTCCTGAGACGGGATCCATATCATCGAGATGGAATTGCCTCCGTTTCTCAGCGCAAACGCTACCTCGTAAATCTCTTTAATGCTGGTTTGTCCTGATTAATGTCTTGGTTGGCTCGTTGCCAGCAAGGCTCCCTGGTTGTTTGAAATAATCGTGATCTGTCTTCCCACCAGATGTAGCGATAAGCGCTTCATTGCCATCGCGATCGCGGCGAGTTCAGCCGTGTACGGGTTCTGTTTCGTTCTTGCTCCCAGCGTGACTGAGTATGCAATCGGTTCTCTACCTGTTACAATGCCGAGCGTGTCGTAGATAGCTCCTCCCATCCACTATCCTCTTTCTCGCGAACGAGCTTGTCGCAATCCGAATACCGCAGACAGTGTTCGCAATGTTAGTAGTCTCCTCCGTTCCGCGGTCGATTGTAGCGGGGAGCCGTTCCTCCCACGGAGCTATTACATAAGGCTGAATAACCTCCATCTTATTTGTTGGCATGTTTTAATGCGCACAAGCTATCTTTTGCAATAGTGACGTGAATCTCCGGAGTGCTCTAGTGTTTAGCTTCGATATCGGATTCGTTTCGGGTAGCGTGCGGATGTTGACCCACACTTTCGCAGCCCTCTCTGCAAACCGCTCGCTCACTGTACGTATGCTGGCCTCGGCTTCTGCAACTGCGGTGGCGACGGTTCGGAAAGCTCCTGTGACGGCCTGTGCTCCGATTCTTTGTATTCGGTTCATTAAGGCCGCGCCTTTACGCCCGCAAGCATGCATCCATACATTTGACGCGTGGTCCACTACTGGCGCTACCGTCGCTCCAAACAACTGCCTTGCAGTTGAGGGAGAGACCAGCCGCAGCCGTTTTAATGCCATCGCGGCAAGAAGGCCTTGCTTGTTGCTTTCCCAATGTGCTGTACATACCGGAGTCCTGAGTCCATAACGACTCCTAAGATCTTGGTCGCCTCCTTTGGTGCGATTGCCTCACCGGAGTTTTGAGTCCATGATCACTCCCAGGATCTTGGCGGTCTCATTTGGTTCGATCGATTCTCCTTTGATGGTGAAAGGTCTGGTGCTGACTCGGTCCGGCCGTCTAGCAAAATGAATTATCACTGTCTTGTCCCCTTCGAACGTAGCTCCGCTTCGCCTCTCCTAATCTATCGCTCTGTCGACGATGGCTTGAATCCCTTCTCGGTTTGCGTCTGCCGATGGCCCTGTGACCCACGCACTGTAGTCATCCACAAACGCCACTGATCCCCCATTTGCATTCATTTTGTGTTGAACCAAGTCAGCATTAAAAAAGAAGAATAATATTAGTGAAAAGTAGTGACCCCTTGCAGCAAGCCTGCTTGTGACAGTGGCTGTTGTTGAGAGGTGTGACCATTGACCAATATCGTTACCGTGCGTTCTGAGCAGAAGGCACCAATCCACCGCACTAAGGCCGGCGGGATGCCTCTTGCTGCAAGTCTCTGCAGCAGCCTGTTCTTGTATACCCCGTTGTACGCACCTTTCAGGTCGAAGCTGACCAAGCTAAGGACCTTTTTTGATCTCCAGGCGTTGTAGATGTGCTCCTGCAACAACAGGAGTGCTTGTTCAGCAGAGCGCTTCTTCCTGGCCCCGAAGTGATTCGTGGGGAGCAGACCAAAGGTCTCTACTGCGTGCGATATTCTCTCAGCAACCACCGACTCCAGGGCCTTTCCCAGTGTGGAGAGCAGCGAGATCAGCCTCCATGAACTTGCGACCGTGTAATCATCTTTGTTCGGCTTTTTCAGCGGTATGATTTTGGCATTTCTCCATTGTGTAGGGAGTTCCCCTTCGTCCAACGACGTCTGAAAGAGGAGCAACACCCTATCTTTGACCACTGGCCATACCTGCTTCCATACCATGGCTGGTAACCCATCCTCTCCTGGCGCCTTCCATGACTTCGCTGCAAAAATCCTCCGTTCGACTTCTTCCATGGTCAAGGGAGGCATCGACACTGCGGTTCGCTGTGGTCGTGGTTTTTCATCGTTTATCCTCTCCGGTAGTGGGGGAAAGAACACCGATAGCAGTTCCTCTGCTTGTTCAGTTTTGTTTTTCGTGGTGGATCCGTCTCTTCTCGTTAGCGGCGGTATCTTGTCAAATGCTGAACTGCCACTAGGATCTAGGTATTTTGCCGCTTGCCAGATGTTTGTGTCATCTGCAAGAAAGTCCTCCCAGTGCGCCTTTTTCTGTCTCCGGACAGCATGGTATTCCTTAGCAGCTTCATTTGCTTGCTGTTCTAGTTCAGGAAACATACGACTCATCCGTCGTTGCGTTCTAGCCTGGTTCCTCCAGTACGTATAGACTCGCCGCAGCTGTGTGAGATCTGTTGTCCACCATCTCTTCGCGTATAGTGAAGGTTTAGCCCTTGGGGTGAGTGCATGGACTGCCTCCAGCACCGCGGTCATCAACCCATCTGCCTGTTGCTGTACACTGCCACCAAATGGAACAAAGCGAAGATTAGTAGTAATCCTGCCTTTTATGTCGGTCCACGGCGCATTTTTGAAAAGTAGCCTTGTTTCAACAACTCGTTCCGGAGTCGCGACGTCGAACGTTGTCTGAATTGCTCTGTGATCGGATCCATGCTCGGTCGTGTGGACTGTACACTTCACCACTGATGTTGCCAATTCCTCGGAAGCCAGTACCAGATCAATTGTTGACTCATGATTCCCCCGTTGCCACGTCTTCGTTCCCCTCGGGAGCAAGCTGTGTAGGGCATGCTCACTCATAAGGTCGATGATCGGGTCGGCCTCTCCTTGCCTTTCCCGTAAAACGTCCTCTCCTCCCCATAATTGATCGTGCCGGTTGAAATCCCCGGCAAGTACCACATCCACTCGGGTGCCAGTCTTGCTGTGCGTTTCTCTTATTACCTGGTGTAATTCGCATATCGCAACCCTCAGTGCCTCTGCATCCTGCGGTTCAACGTAGACTGACACTACCAGTATCGACCGGTCTGGGAGTCGCAATACCGCTGCCGTGAGGTCCGATAATGATTGTATTAGCACCTGTTCTGCTTCGATATCCTTCCGAATCCAGAGCATGCTTCGAACCGCCCACCTTTCCACACGTTGGACTGTGGGTACTATTTTGATCCAGTTTGGGTGTCCCATTGGGGCTGTCACCAAAGCGCCGTCGATGATCCTCGCATATGGCTCAGATATCGCCAACACTCCACAATCCTTCAATTGCTCATCACTCATTAAACTGTGTTGCACCTCTCCCTGCTTCCGGACATTCAATTGGAGTATTTGAAAAGTTTTACGCATCCCGGGAGCGGTGGCGTGTTCCGCAGTTCCCGCTGAGCGATTCGTGTGGCCCTCCGCATGTGACACACTTTAGTATTACTACTTAACATTCACTGTAATAGTGTCCTACTTGAGCACACTTGGCACAAACTTGCGGTTGCGTGCATAAGTACGCCTTGTGCCCGATTTCCTGGCATCGATAGCATTTCTGTGGACCATATCGCGGCTCGAAGACCCTGGTGTAAGCCGACTCTCCTGCGACATGGAAATATTGGTCTTGTAACAGTCGTGCGGCTTCGCTGCCTTTGGTGACGTAAACAACCATTGAACCATAAGCTTTCCCCGCGTCTTTCCTACTGAGCCACCCGATCTTGGCTATATGGACCCCGTTTTCCTTCCCAAGGACTTCGGCGGCGCCCGGTAAAACATTTCCGTCGTGATCGAGTATAGTTGTTCGATTGACATTGTCCACCTTGACCGGGTACAATTGGTCTCGCAGCACTCGGACTCCCTCGGCCGCAGTTTTCTGGGCCGCTTCCTTGACCCGTTGGAGTTCAGCTTCGTCTCTGCATACAATCTTGATGCGTTCCGTGTTCCTGGCGTCTCTGATCACCGCAGCGCAGTGCCAATTTGCTTGTCCTTCCACGGTGCGAATCTCCTCCTCAATTGCCTTCCGGACTGCCCCAGGTTGTGCCTTGCTTCTCTCTCCCTCCCCAACCCTGGACGTGTCAACCGAGCAGTACAGCGTATCGGTCATTGTTGACAGCGTGGTGCGCAGGGAGGAGAGGGTTCGTACATTGCTGGGTAAACTGTCTGGTGGCGTTCGGGCGACTTCTGCATACGATGGAGATGGGCTTAACGGTGCTTGGGCATTGAACAGCTGGGTCTGAATCTTTTCCGTCATATCTGTAACCTCTGCCTTAAGCTCTGCCTTAAGTGTTTCTATCTGCTCCGTGAAGATCCGCGTTATAGTTTTGATCTGAGTCACGTGCTCCTTCTTCTGTTCCTCCATTGCTTTCAACAGCGACTTGACCAAGTCAGTAAGCACTTTGATCTGCATATTTACGCTTGCATTCGCTTTTTCGTGTACCGGCTGGTTCGGGGTCGCTGCCGCTGTTGCAGGACGTTCTCCTGCCTTCGCGGCGAGGGCCTTAACCTTCGTCGCTACACTTTGCTCCTTGGGATGCGCGCCGATCCCCGTTCGTCTAGTTTGCAATGGCATAGGAGCTTCCTCAATTACTTCAATCGTGTCCTCTATATCGCTTGACACCGCTCTAGATCTTCTCTTGCTCCATTCTAATGCTTTCGACGTCTGGACGCGTTCCCGGCTCGACTGACGCGTCACGGCCTCCATGTTCTCCTTCCTCCACACAACTACCGATTCTCACTAATTTGATTGCTGGCTGACTTGATTGCTGGACTACTTATTCACAGCATAAGCGACTCTCCCCATGTTCAGGAATGGCGCACAGAAACAACGTCATCCTCGGCGAACACGTGACGAAAATCACTAGAAAGAGCAATTGGGATAATGTGAAAGGTGAACTGCAAGATTATAAAAGAAATAGCTGGTATATAATTAAATTAGGAAAAGGCGTAACCGAGAAACAGTAAAGAAGTAAGACATGTGTGAGAAATAAGAGGCTACGTAGCAGAGGTAGAGATAATGAAAAAGCAATATATGAAACAGGAAGCGATGGTACGGCGTTGAATGGACGTAGCCTTAAGTGTATCAGAAACCTCGCAACAATTACCTAAAAGGTAAAAAAAAGCAATATACCATATCTCTGTAAAGGCAAGTCTAAATACGAGGCAGATATGATACGTAGAATGAAGCGAAGGGTAATACTCAAGGTTAAGAGAGTCGTCCCGTGGGTTCATATCAAGAATCAGGTGAGCTCCCCCACAGACTAATCGTCCGTTGTTCTAGCTCCTCAAGTCGGGCCAGCTCAACCTGGAGATCCGGGTGAGGGGCAAATGAAACGTCTTGAAGTGTGATCGGTCCTCGCAACCAGACCCCCGATAATGATTTGACCCTGCCAAGCTGGACGTTGATCGAGGTCCATTTGCCATGCTGGTCAACGCCGCGTTGCTTACCAAAAACAAGATCAAGAATAAGGCTGACGAACGTACTACCCTGGCTCTTATAATCGGTGAAGGCGAATCCAAGCGTCAACGGGACCTGATGTCGGTAAAACCAGAGGCCGGGTATGCTCGGGATCTGCCCTCTCATCTGTACCGGAAGACGGGAACCAGACCGTTGGAAATATCAGAGAATGATAGGTTATAGTCATGTGCCGGTCGAACGAGGACACATAGCGGAAGAACTGTACACAGAGTGAACGGATCATCAAGTTCCATCCACGAGCCTATCGCCGTCGTTATGTCTTTGTTAGCACAACCAACCTACAAGAACGATAACAGTTTATGTACCTCGCACGTCTGTATCCAATATTACTTCTTCGACAGTCCCTCTCATCCCATTGACTAGTCCGGCATACGTGTTCGTATTCTGCTGGAGCATAATAGGCATACCCTTTGTAAAGGCAAAAAAGCCTGGACCTTTAAGGTATCCCTGCTCGCCGACCTGGTATATCATCCTGAGCAGCGTAGGAGGATCTAAATTCGTTCCTGTAGGTGCATCGTGTCTGGCGGGAAAAAGATAGATTTTCTGACCTTGTTTTTTGGCGAACGCTTGGAGATGTATTTGGTAAGCCTCTTCACGGACACGATTGAGTCGTATGATGGCCCATTCTGGTGGCGTCTCCCCGTTTGCAAGTCTGTTTTCGACAGTACATGAATTAAGAGTAGCGACATCGTCCTCTGTCAAAGTGGCGGACCTTGCTCTCTGGAGTAAATCCTGAAATGCGAGATCTTCTGCTTGACGCATCTGCTCCGTCAGGAATACCACCTGATTAAATTGACCCCAGATAGATTTCCCCGACCGCAGGACAGCAATATCGTCACTGGTTTGGCTCCATATAGCATGACCGCGGACTGGCCTAAACTGATTGAAATCTCCAAGGAATATGACGATAGGTAACCCACCAAAAACTGTATCGGACGCTCGATCCAAGTCCCAGATGGCATTGCACCGCTCGTTAATCTGACCAGGTTCTCCAGACTAACTATACTAATCTCGTCCAGGATGAGGATCTTCTTATGAGAAAGTCTCGACCTCGTCGCTTGACGTACTGGTTGGTTCCCATTGTTCCCAAAACCAAGAGCGGAATGGTAAGTAGCGCCGCTGACATTCGCAGCGGCGGCCCCAGTCGAGGCGGTAAGGAGAACGTCATCATGTTTTCGCATTATCGATAGACCAAACATAAAAGCTTTGATCAGGTGGGTCTTGCCAACTCCACCGATACCTCCAAGATAAAGTAAGAACTGGTCACGAACAGAATTGATCTGAACAGGGTGTAAAATACGGAGAAAGAGAGCCTTGATAATCATTCGCTGTTTTTGGTTTAGAGGGTATTGGCTAATGATCAGAGCTAATAAGTTTTCGGTAGATGGATCGGACTGAAATGAAGCCTGTAGATAGTGTAAAGAAGCTATGGATTCTGTGCTGTAACCAAGGATTGGAACGAGAGCAGCTTCGGGGTCACCCCTCTCGAGTTCAGAGTAGATATTGGCATCGGCGTCGTCGTCAAAACTTAATTGTTCTTGATCTTTAAAAGCCTTCAACCCTCTGGCCCAAGTCTTAACTTGAGAGCTAGGTGTAAACTGGGTGCCATGCAATAGAGGGTTCTGGGAAAACCGCAACGAAGAGAGGCTACTAGCCGCAACACCAGGGAAAGCTAAAGCAGCATGAAGTAGATTGCTCTCGGTTGGTTGGAGCGTCGCAAAGTTGAAGTCTACATTAGCTTCCTCGTTATCGTTATAGAGCTCATGGTCTATAGTTTCGAGATAGTCATCAAACTCTATCCCACGCTCCTTTCTGTCTTGATCAGCTGCTTCTTTGCTCCGCCGAAGGAGCATGACGTTCTCGGATAGCTGGACCAGATACGGAGGGAGAGAAGGGGCAAGGAAGTTCCATAGCCACGTGTTTTTGCATTGTGCAGCACGGAGTGATACGATGTGGTTACCTCGGAGGCCGCGGAGGCTATTCCATGGGTAGAATAGACCGAGTAGAACCTCATGGATCTCGTCTTGTGTCCATAGGGTGGTATCTAGAACATCATTATCCCGCTCCGTCATAGAAGTAAAACTGCCATACAAAGAGGGGGTCTTTAACGACTTTAGCGAACTGACTGAGACCTGGATATGGGTTGCATGTAGAGGTTGAGTAGGATCGAAAGGAAAACAGTAGGTTCGATCTTTGGCGCCTTTCAACGTCTGTACGAAGATTTGGGAGGCATATTCATAAAAGCATAGATGACCCAATCTGGTGCCTTGATGTTCGTAGTTTTCGTAGATAGACGGGCGGCGAATACGACCATCAAAGTTGGTATACTGATTTGCGGTCTCTGATATCTCCTCAGAGCTAGATTCGCCTAATAATAAACTGTTCAGAACCTTGCGGAAGTGTATCTTGACCCAGTAAAAATTGATCGTGACCGATTTGCCGCTCTCTGGAATATAGCCCGACGGTTGGCCAAGCAGGAAGTGGGCCACGGCCGGAGCGCCAACCTCCACATCCCTCGTAAAGCGATTATAGGCCTTCAGAGCGAATTTCGACATATCAAGCGGCTCTGGAGCAGGCAAGTCAGCATTCTCAGTGGCCGCCGCTTCGGCCGTCTCTTGGGCCTTCTTTAAGACCGCGGCAGCTAGTACAAGCTGACCCCGGTCAACCTGAGCTTTAGTCGCATAGTTCGTCATGTAATAGACGGCGGCGAGCACTTTGGGAGACGACGGGGTGAAGCTAACGTCGTGGTTGCATCTTATCGCAGACGCAATGACGGGATTGTACTTGTTCACATACTGGTGATTCCTCTCCATCCGTATATAGCCCTCTTCCGTAACCATAGATTCTGGAACCAGCGGCCTTGGGAAGAGAAACCTGCATATCTGCGACGGCGAGTGCTTCTGGGTCTGTGGACGTTGCAGGGTGTAATCAGCGTCGGTCGCCATTCCTTCAATCTGAACAATCGAAACAGAATTTGCTTTGAAACCTGATCTTCGGCCGCTCTTCTGGTATTTGGTACACGTCTTGCTATGAGTGTGCATCTGCACTCGCGCTGCCACGTTATTTGAGTCAATATCTAAAGCCTCTTGGAATTCGGCCGCGGTCATATCTCCCTGTATCATAAAAGCCGATGTGCCCGGAGCCTCCGATTGAAATTGCTGGCCCTCACTTATATCCACCGTCTCTCTCACAAGCGTGTACCGCCTACGCAATACAGAATGGGTGGATACGAGGGGAGGCGCGTGAATCATTCTCCGTCACAAGCCACCTACATCCAATTTAGGCTTTTACGAGTATTTGAGAAAGGTTTGGCAGGCCAGCCACGACTCTATAGATCAAATTTTGGATACTGTTTATTTTCGGATATCCATTTGATGCCCTCTTGCACAAGGAGTGGCCAGTTTTGTAGCCTGCTAAAGAATTTGTCCGTGGGTGTCCCCAAAAGGTGCGGAAATAGCGGGAATGCATTTCAGTCTCGCAGGGAGCCAGTAAACAAAAAGCATTTTACGCAGGGCTGACATACACAATTCCATCGGCGGCCTGAAATGAATATCACATTTCGATATGCTATTCGATTTCAAGTCTTGAAGCGGGCTCCATACAATTACTCAGAAGGAGACGGACATAAGACTATCAACTTTTCGGAAACCTTTCAATCATCACTCTTGCAGATTTCTCTCCACTCTCCAGTTTCATACGTCCCCAAAGATAGCCCTTGACCCATCGATTAATTTAGGCAGCACTGGTAGTTGCTCCCTCCAGGGCAGTGTCCTATAAGTAGCAATACCTCAGCCCCATATTCATAATCAACAAGATGGTAGCTAAGCAATGAAACAACTTACCAGGCTCAAAGTCACCAGAACAGTCAAACGTAGTCCATGTACAAAAGGACGAACCACCACAAGGGTTCGTGCTTATCGAACCCGCCAACCCGATTACGCAGCACCTTATGTTAGAGGCGTCGGAGGGGCAGCCGCCGGAAATGTATGAGCCACTGTAGGAATTGCAAGTACTTGTGCTAACACAGATGCCATGTGTTAAATAGCTGCCAGTCGCAGTACCACTGCAGTGGCCATTGAGTGCGGCGATGGCGGTAAATGGAAAGAGAGCAAGAAGATACGCGGAACGCATTGCGGCGCATTCAGGGAGATAGTCGGTGTTGGGACAGAAAGCGGATGTGTTTAACAAGAGTAATAAACCCGAAACCAGAGAGGACTTGCCTGCCGCTTAAATAGTTTTTTAGATAGTGTAGATGCTAGGACACGCTACAGGCCAGGAAAGTCCCCCATTGACCACTTTCCTAAAATCCATGTCATTCCTTACATGCGACAGTGATGTGCATACCCGGAACAGTTCGTAGTTCAAACTGCAATTCAGAGAGTAAGAAAGGCTAGAGGATCCTCCGTCTCATGCAGAGGATATGTTTTGGGTTGCCCGCAGAGTAATCTACAGCTGATTATATGATAATAATCAGCTCATAGAAACAAGGTCCGGGATTGCGCCACTCAGCAGTGCTTTCAATGTGCATCGGAGTAGTTGTAACCACTGCACGAAAAGCCACTGAATCTTCTGATTCGTGCGGATGGCGCGGTTAATTTGATACAGACGCAGCATCAAGCCAAACATTCCACATCGAGTAGTTCCCCGCCGTAAGTCATCAACGCATCCTAGGGGAGACCTTGCATACTCTTATACTGCAAGTCACACGCGCAGCCTTCCATGAGCCTGAAAATGCTCACCGACAACTACACCAATTGCAAACGTAGAGAGGTAGGACGTGACTCACCTAAAGACACATGCACTTGCGGATATCTGCGAAGAAATATGAAAAAGAGATTATGTAATTATCAACAGCCTTCTCTTTTTTCATTTTACTCCATTTCTTAGTGTGCTGGTTACCTGAAGCTTGCCAAGTGGTCCGAGCGTCCTCCACCGGTCCATTTCATCCTGAGTCGTCTCAAGAGCTTCGGCTTGGTTAACGAATAGGAAAGACTGTGCCGATAGGTTGATAATATGGCCGATACATCGGATTCGATGGTGCTTTGCGTTATAATCAATATTTCAGGAGTCACATGCGCCTGGATGAAATTGGTAAAAATAACAAGGTAATCGGGTATTACTCACGATCCTCAAATTCTCGCATCATAGTATCATTATTTGTCGCATTGTCCATCTGTATGCATCCTAACTTACTACTAATCCCCCAGTCCGCTACCACCTCTTGTGGATATCTAGCAAGGTTCTCTCCGGAGTGCTCCCCCTCCATCTCAACAAGTGCCAGGGTAGCACTCTCAAGTTGGCCATCCTGAGCGATATAATGGCTAACAAGTCCCAGGATTGGTAAGCAATTTGGTGATGTCCAGAGGTCACAGCTAATGTGGATATCGGTCAGAGCACTATGCAGCCGACTTCATCTGTTCCTTCATAGAGCTAAACTGGCGCAGAACCCAGTGAGTGATTGTTGTATGAGAAGTAGGAAGCCAGGTATCAATATCATCGTTGATATAGTTGAGGAGGTCCCGAAACTCAGGGCATTCGACGAGACGAAGTGGGAGGTGGCAGTAGGGGAAATATTTGAATATAATGAACAAAAACCACCCCATTTTTGACTTCATTCAACACAACTTGAAAATATACTCTCTATAGTTGAACACACAATTTGGATGACGAGGCAGCCTCGCCTGAAATCACACCGTAGAAATTCTTTGCTAGGTAATGATATATCCGCTTTGCAGTCTTGACCGTTAAATGTACTAGCCAAGTATTAGCTCCGCACTTGAATGTTTTGTGCGACATGGTGCGACCAATATATCACTTGCATATGCTACACCTACGAAAAGTCCTTTAGAATGCACAACCCCGCCTTGAGACCAGCCATATTCTCCTATAAATGCCTCCGAATTCACTTACAGATCTTCTCAAATTCCACAACCGGCAGAGCTTCAACCCGATTAATTCTCAACTCAACCTTCAAGTCTTCAAAATGCATCTTTTCGCTTCCCTTATCCTCCCCGCCACCATACTCGCAGCACCCCTATCCTTAGCAGCTCAACGCGAAGGCGAGATGGCCGGCCTTATACCACGAAGCCGTATAACCTGCAAAATCGTTAATGACAATGGAGAAGGGGGCTGGGGTGTCAAATGCAGAGATAGACCAGATTTCTCCAGCAATATAGTTTATGATGGGTTAGACAACGGAGAATCATACACTTTCTCTTGCTATAAGAGGGGCGACTGTTATAACGGCAACTGGTAAGCTTTTCAGTCTCATTTCGGATATAGAGTAGCTGATAGGTGTTGTAGTACTTGGGATTACGCCGTGTACCTTGGGTGCTGGGTCCATGGGTACTATACGGATAATCACTGCACGGTTGGTAAGTTGTCTATACCGTATGTGATACAGATTGCAGTGCTGACTTGCGGTAGCGGCTCTCGGCACAAGCTGCAGCTAAACTAGTCTCAAATGGAAAGGTTTTGAGTCGAATTAGGAATTGATCTTGGTGGATCTTAGGAGTGTTTTATAACATGAATTCACCATTTCTTATCAGTCTATCTTTTCGATGGGTTTTAAACAATACAAAAGTCATCTTGTGAGCTCATTGAAAAGTTTCTTAAAAGATAAATGAATCCCCTTTTCGAATTATCGTGTCAAATCACTGTAATCTCAACTCTAACGCATAGAGCACGATCGTTCCCCATCTCAACCATACCAACGCATTTCGTGTTTGTTCTGCTCTTCTTTTGGGTACTTTCTTACTTGGATTCCCAGGTGTATTCGAGAGCAAACTGGTCGAGGCGAGTGTGGTGTCTGAATCGTTCTCTAGATCGAAATCTTTGAGCTTATCGACGGGTGTGTATTGTGGTATTTGCTTTAAAGGCGGCATTTTGAGATCTTTCATGGGTATGAAAGGGAGAAGAAACCAGTTCTTGAGTGAATTAGTGAAATAAACCGTCGATGAGATGAGTACAGTGTAGTAAAGAAACCTCTAATTAGTTTAACTAACTCTAATTGACTCTAATTAGAATTAGAATTGATTTGAGTTACCGATTTTCATTAGATGTCACGAAAGCCCAATCCTTTGGCCTGGTGAGGCGGCTAGTAAGGTGGTTCTATTACGAGAATACTAAACTAAAGAGGAAAGCAATTGTTGTGCGCGATCATGATAGAAATGAGGGGTCGTGCCAAGCCATCTAGGTCACATGATCCATGATCGTGACATTAGAGTTAGATTTGAATTAGAGTTAACTCTAAAAATATTTTAACTAACTCTAATAATATAATTAATTTTCATTATATTAAAAATTTAAATTTAAATAAAAGTCTTTAATTGTATTAAAGTTTTATATAATAGTAAATTCGGTTTAAACCTTAATTAACTATAAAATCGTTATTTATATTAATAATATTTTCTTCTGCTTCGTTAATAGTCTCGTCGTTAATTATACCCCAACTTTTTAAAGCTATAATAGCTTCGAAAGTAGATTTATTAAGTCTATTTCTTAATTTAGATATAATCAAAGCTCCTTGTGAAAAAAACCTTTCTGAAGAAGCGCTAGTAGCTGGTATTTGCAAATACTTTCTAGCTATTAAAGATAAAACAGGATATTTTGTTTTATTTTGTAGCCAAAACTCTAAAGGTATAATCTATTAAATAATTAGTTTTAATATATATATAACGTAGTTCACAAGCGAGTTGACCACACAAGCGAATTGACCAAAATCTCTTGGCATTGTATAAAAACATAAATATAACAACAATAACAAAATTAAAATTAATAAAAGTTTAATAACTTGCTTTTAAGTATTAATATTTAACATCGAAAGTTTTATTTTATATTAGTTTTAATAGTATATGTTTAAAAAAGCAATAAAATTATAAATACATATAAAATTTAACAATTTTGTTTATGTATTTTTTCGATTAATTGTTTACAAAAAAGCTTGAAACTTGAAATATGAGCTTTCTTTATTATAAACTAACTAATATTCAAATACAAAGTACCTGTTGTTTATAGTTATTGAAATATAAAAAAAACAAGTATAAATAATTCATGAAATTTTTATATTACAAAAACTATAAATAGTAACTACTTAAAATTTTAAAAATCTTTTAATTTCTAACTTGCTAAAACTATAATTTCAATTATAAAATTTTATATAAACAATTAAAAAAAGTGCACGGTTATGCACAGACTTTTTTTGTATGTAAAAAAAATGATCAATTCGCTTGTGTGGTCAGTTCGCTTGTGGACTATGTAACAACTCAAGCCGAACAGGGATCTCGATCCGTAGATCTAGGTAGAAGGACTCAAAGGTGTGAACAACTATCAATTGTTATAACTAAGAGAACAAGCTACAGGCAGAAGAAGGGAAGGAGAGCAGTGCTTTATATACAGGAGGCTGGCCAGGGGCCAGTGTAAGCGAGCCCTGTAGCATTGGTCGCCAAGCTCTAGGATGCCAAGCCCTGTGGCAGCAGGGGCCAAGCTCGAGATAGGGCCAGGGCCGTGACAGACTACGTTATATAATTATATTAATTAACTTACGTTTCGTCCAGATCTTCGTTCTTGAAATATAAATCAAATTCGCTTATGTCTTCTTCGTTATTATTGTTACGGTCCTATCAGCCTACAACTGATATAGATAGAAGATCTTGGTCCGAGGGATTGTTGGTCTGGATAGAAGTAGGTATATCACATATAAGGATTAGATCCCGATAACAGTATGCTGTCGAGAATACTATATTGAGTTGAGCACGAAGCTCCTATCTAAAGAAAAGCTATCTACTTATATAGAATCTTCGTGGGTTGGATCATTCTCCTAGCGCATGATCCATCACGTGATCCGTTCCCCAGGGGTTCTCTGTGTAGACCAAGCCTACCGAGCCTCAGGCCCCTAAGGCATAAGCCTGTTAGCGATGCGCGTAACAATTATCGACATAAATATCTAAATCACTTTGATTTTGATTTATAGTTTGATCAATTATTTGTAATTCCGGTAAAGATTGTAAGTAATCTTCTTTAAAACTATATAAATTAGTAAAAAAAAAATATAAAATAAAACAATAAAAATAAAAAATAAAACTTACTATTGATAATCAGAATATAATTTATTATATATTTCGCTTGCTTGATTTCGATTTAAAAGAATTTCTAAACCTTCTCTTTTTATTCGAGGATCTAAAATTAAAGCTAAATATAAAGCTTTATTCGTACTATTAATTACGTTTTTTGTCACGATCCCAATACAGGCGCCAGTGATAGCTGTTTGTAAGGTCTCAATACGAGGATTCTAAACTAGAGAGAAAAGGTGTAACTACTGCTGGGACTGCCCTCATATAACCATGGCTAGTTCTAGGGTCCTAGCTAGGCGAACCAATGAGCGTTCGCGGCTGTGGCGCGGCATGGCCAAGCGCACGTGATCTCTAGGACCGTGACATTTTTCGGATAGTACTTTTTTAGTTTTGCTATTCCTTTATTAATAGCGTCGCTAAAAATAGGAATCTAATAAAAAAAATTAGTAAATTAACTTAGAAAGTTAAAAAGAATATACAGTAAAACCTGGCTATAAGCATATTGGAGATAAACATATCCTGACCAATAAGCATGCAGCGATAAGTCCCAAGCGAATTTGTATGGGTCACAAGCATAACCTTAATTTTAAGCATATGCTTATGATTGACCGGTCCCGAATCGAAATAAACACCAAAACCTCCCTCACCTAAGCATATCAATCCTCTACTCGCAAACCTTATTCTATAGCAAATATGGCCTCAAACGCGGCGTCCCCTTCAAGTATCCCTCAAAAGCGCAAGGCGGTGACAGACAGCGAACGCGCAATCCTCCGAAAGCGATATAAGGAGCACCCTTGCAAGCAGAATGACCTGATCAACTGGTTCCGGCAAGAGACTGGGCACAAGCTTGATCAGGGCCAGGTTTCCCGAATCCTTTCCAAAAAGTACGATTATATCGACGATCTCGATAAGAAGAAAGACAAGTTGGCGCTACAGGCACAAAGATCAAGTGCGGGGGAATGGCCAGAACTCGAGGCAGCGTTGTTTGAATGGCAGCAGCGTATGCAGAAGAAGAAAGCAGTCATTACAGGAGAGCTTCTCAAGCAACAAGCTGCGAAGTTATGGAACGCTTTGCCGCAATATCAGGGGCAAGAACAGCCTAAGTTCTCTAATGGCTGGCTTCAGGGCTTTCAGAAGCGTTTCAACATCAAAGAATGCGTCAACCATGGAGAAGCGGCCTCTGCAGAAATCGACACACCCGACGCTATTGCACAGATAGAGAAAGTACGCCTTCTTATTATGGAATACGATCCTGATAATGTTCTCAATATGGATGAAACTGGACTTTTCTGGAAACTTACACCCGACCGCACACTTGCTACACAAGCTGGGAGTGGAGGGAAAAAAAGCAAAGACCGGATTACACTCGTTTTTACTGTTTCTGCCTCGGGAAAGAAAGAACTGGTCTGGTGTATTGGCAAATCAAAGAATCCACGGTGTTTTAAGAATATTAACCAGAGGCTCCTTCGCGTTATATATCGGTACAACAAGACGAAGTGGATGACAGGACTAATAATGGAAGAATATCTGAGGTGGTTGGACAATAAAATGAGGGTAGAGTGTAGGAAAGTTTTGCTTTTGTTGGACAACTTTTCTGGTCACGAACTTGGTGTAATACTCGTCGGTGGAAAAGAAGGTCTTGCCAACGTACGAATTGAATGGCTTCCACCAAATACTACATCCTATTGGCAACCTCTCGATCAAGGCATAATCGCTAGCTTTAAGCTACAATACCGTCGACTCTGGATTTCTTATATGCTCCGACAGTACGAAGCTAATAAAAATCCAAACAAGACAGTCCACCTTCTCAAAGCTATACAATGGACACGGGTAGCATGGGATAACGTATCGCCAATATCGATTCAGAAGTGTTGGTGGAAGTCTACAATTATTAAAAGACCGGACGACCAAGTCGAAGAAGATATAGCTAGTCAAGATCAACCGGACCGAGATGAATTACAAGCCCAGATTGCACAACTTCCTTATATTACAGAGCCTATTTCAGTCAACAAGTTTATACAATTGGGCAGCGAAGTAATCGAGGAGGATACTGAAGTAGCTAACGAGCATGAGATTTTTCACCAAGTAGTAGAGAGATACGGGTTAGCCGAAGAGGATACAGTTGAGCCAGCAGAGGATGCAGTTGTTAAAGAGGAAGATCCTGATATTCCTGTCTCTGAAGCTATTAAAGCCCTTGAGATACTTAAGTTGTTTGAGATGCGGCAGGAAGATGGATCAGAAGCGTTATTACGAGCACTCGATCAAGCTGAGCGGCGATATCTAGCCAAAAAGCACGAGACACGGAAGCAACGTACGATTGAGAGCTGTTTTCAGAAGTAAGAGCTTTTAGAAGTGAAAAAACGTTCTTTACTTTTAGTGAACTTATTACGTATGTCTGATTGTGCTAACAATGCGAGGTAAATTGTAAGCCACAGTCACGTGCACCTGGATATAAGCATATCCTGGCCTATAAGCATATAACTGTAACAAATAGAGGGCAGCAGGAGGGATTTGCAATATAACAGATAAGGATACGTGGCTAGCGATGTAGTTGCAATAGTGATGATATTTAGAAGTATGCTTGTAAGTCTAACATGGAAAGGAAAAACTCAAGCTTGCCTTGTTCAGAAAGCTCTAGCTGTTCCTTATATCTTTCACTGTGCTGTAGCTGTGAACCTGTGGCTGCTGGAGCTGCTGGAGCTGTGAGCCTGTGGCTGCTGGAGCTGCTGTAGCTGTAAGCCTGTGGCTGCTGTAGCTGTAAGCCCGTGGCTGGCCATGGGCGGAGCGTGCCGCTTGCAGCCCTGAAAGTCCTACAGCTGAAAACCCTTCGGCTGACTGTTACAATAACCCTCGGTCCGGAGGCCATGCTTATAGCCAGGTTTTACTGTATAGAAAAGTATAATATAGTAAAAACGGAGGCAAATTTTGTGTATTAATTTATTTAAATAGTTTTTTAGTTCGTTCGTTCGTTAGTTAGTTACTTGTTTATTTATATATATTAACGTTCAATTAAATGATATTTACTACTTACTAATAATCTTTTACTTAAAAACCCTATTTATAATATTAATTTCTAATTATATTACTAATACTATCTAGTTTTTCTTACCTTACGTATAAAATTATGCTTAATCAAAAAAATTTAAACTTAAATAAAAAAATTTTGGTCTAAATTTAATTTAATTTAATTAAGAAAAAATTAATTTACTTAATTTTTTGGTGCCACACTGATTCGAAGCAACTGAACTATACAGGCAAAGCTGTTCATTCGCTGGCCTATATTGATCTGCGGGCTTCTCTGATAGCTCATATCCACCACGGCAACTTGGAGGGCCTCGGCCTTTTCCCTAAACCAAGAGGCGCCTATAATTGGGAGCCTGCTTCGCAAGAAGCTGTAGTTGGCCTTGATCAAGCTTTTAATGGTGATACAGATGAGGAGGGCATAGATTTTGCCAACGAAGGCCGAGATGATTACCTGCAAGCCGACGATTCATTTTATCCCTTAACTGACGAAGAAGAAGAGGAGGTTTCGACAGGTCATAATCGAGGTGATCGCCGCGCCTTTGTTTCAGGAGGAGCGGCTTCGCCGGTTGAAAGCGATACTGAGCATGATTTACTTGGCAATATACGCCGTCGATGGTGCATTAGAAGAGCCGCTGCGCGCAGAGTTCCTGGTCGTTGTTAATTAAAGTAAAAAGGTTCGATATAGCGTAAGTTAGAGAGGGCAAAAAAGTTGACGTCGTAATAGAATCAATATTTTGATGGGGTAAGGCGTCGAAGCCTTACAGGTGCTTGGCACGCTAGCGCAATCTAGAGCCAATCAGAGTGTGTTATTTGTTTAGTTCAAAGCGTAACGAGCTAATCGTATAGTTCTTTGACCTTTTTACAAGCCTTGTCAAAGCACCTCGATTTCTCACAACAAATGATTTATCACTACTTAGGCGTATTAAAAAACGCATTCAAATTCTTCTAAATACAATGGATTCCCCTCGATTGTTGCGATATCATTCTTTCTTTACTCTTTGGCTATTATGTCGAGCCTTCAAAGCACTCAAAAAGCGCAGATTTACGACGTGTGGGAAGCAGGCTCGCTATGCGAGGCTTTACCCTACCAACACCCTACAGACTTCGTTGTCAAACAGTGTGTAGGCTGTAACCTCTATAATCCTCTTCTTTATACTGCAATTGATGGTTTATCTGTTCTAAAAAGGCTGTGGAAACTTTCAGAACAGTACGCGCCTCTGGATCGAAGCCTGCGTCGAAATTCGGCCTTCCAGCTCAGATCGACCCTTCGGACGGCCGCCAGCGCGTTGTAAATGAATCTGTGAGGGAAACAAAAAAAATCGAAGCTGAGAAAGCTCGTAAAGCGCTATTTGAGAATACAGATGATGAAATTGAAGTAGTAGGTTCTGAAATGGAGACCAATACGCACAAGAAGAAAGGGAAGGAAGTGGTGAAGAGATCGCATGGCGCTGAAGCTCGTATTCGAAGCATCAATAACACTAAAAAGCTCAGTACGTTTTAGGCCAAATATTCGGTTTTTTCAATGCTAACTCTGCTTAGAGCCTCAGAGCGTTGAAAAGTCGATTCTTTCTCTTTCGGTATCAGTTTGGTGTATCAACTACTACGAAACCACCTCCAAATTCGGTCGCGAAACTATTATTGAATATCACAATAAAAGCATGGTTCAGTATGGGAAAACACTCTCTATTCATATCCACAATCGTTCTAAAATCAACGTGAACAACGATGGGTTCGGATGGATCGAATATGAGCTTATTGTACCACGCTTTGTCAAGTTCTTGACTGGTTGCAACGTTGGAGATAATACTCCACTTGTACGCCTTATTGACGACGCTGATTCAATTGCTTTCGCAAAATCAATCAACAAAAAGACGAAAGACGCTATGGAGGTCGATATGAGGGGCTTTTGGAGTTGTATGAGTTGTCGCGATTTCCTTTTTACGCAAGATAATTTCAAGCACCCAAAGTCAGTGGTTTTACTTTGTTTTTGAAGCTCACGTTGCTAACTTTTGTATATAGGCAAAAACTACGTAGAGGTCATCATATTGCTGAAGTTCAAGGAATCACCTCCAGCGCAGCCTCGTAAAAAGCGCCTTCTCAGTGACGTGGCCGTCGTAGAGGATGAGGAGGAAGAAGCTGAAAGCTCCAGCTCCTCGGCCTCTAATTCAGAAACCAACCTGGTTTTCGGTGGCACGGATGAATCTGACACCATCAACGACGAGGCGCTTGCTGGCCCGTCGAACAAACGCCAACGCTTTGATCAAAAGGAAACTGATGATAGTAGCTTCGATATTGTTAATACGAAAGAGCCAGGTAATTTTCTTGGAGAAGGTGGATATAGCCCATGGAGCCACCAAAAACCTCTAGGCTTGTTCGTTACTGATGAAGAAGCTTCTATTACTGTCGAATACCCTTTCAAAACGCCTGATCAAAACGTAGATCACTATTCTACTTCTCCCTCGGCGCTCTCTGATCTTGAGAGCGATTACGAGGTTCCTTCAATGGAACTTACTTAGGCATCTGTACAGATTCCTAAAAAGGTCAAAAAACAGCTTACATACTCGAGAAAGAGGAACCCTAGAAGGTCTGCTAAATCGGCCTGATTTTATTAGTTTTCGGGACTTTTTTTCATTTGTTGTTCTTTTTGTTATTGATTAATTTGGAGATAGGTTTATATAGTGTGTTCTTGATTACTATATAGTATTCTATAGCGATATAACATTAAATACACCATTATTTTGCCCTGAAACCAGCTCAATTCTATGCCTATTCCACCTTTTCACCATACGTAAGTACGTTGGTGATATTTCCGAAATAAAGTATTAAAAAACGGTTAATATCTCAAATACCATCTTTTTTTTGGCCTCTATCTGGCCATACCACTTTTATGGTATATGAGATATCCTCCAAAAAAACAATGGTATTTGAGATATCCTCCAAAAAAATTATGGTATATAAGATATGTCCCAACATACGCTGTAAATAGAACTTTTGGGGGCTTGGCCCCTGACACTACAGAGCTTGGCCCCTAACACTACAGGGCTCGGCCCTTGTCACTACAGGGCTCGGCCTCTAACACTACAGGGCTCGGCCTTTGTCACTACAGGGCACTACAGAGCTCGTTTACACTGGCTTTTGGCCAGTTTCCTGTATAACAATTGACAGCGTTTACATTTTTGAGTTTTTTTTCTTAAAATCCACGGATCGAGATTTTTGTTCGCTTTGAGTTGTTACAGTAGTGTAAGTCTTTGTATTTGACTTTATTTTATTTCAATTTCTATTGCAACTAATTAACTCCGTACACTTTTTCACGTTTCAAGCGCTGGTCACATGATCATAACTACATACAAATGGCTACTAACAGTCATCGTCGCTGTCGCTATCACAAGGTTCCCCCAGTTCAACAACTACATCTGCTTCTTCCATTACTTGTATGCCCAATTCTTGATCAAGGCGTTGTGCTTCTTCTTCTTGTTCTTCATCATTTAGCTCCAATTGTTCGTCTTCGTCGTCGACTTCTTCGTTGTCGACTTCCTCGTCGTCGACTTCTTGAAGCCAATCGAAAGCTCGTTGTCGACGTCCATTTGAAACTGGCTGACTTGTACAACTACGTCGATTATAACCCCAATCGAAGCAATTACTGCAACACGTTTGCTTTTTGTTCCAGTTGCCTTTGCGTATACGTTTAGTTCGAGGCCGACCTGCTCCTTTGCGTAAAACAGGTGGCTTAATTGAATTATCAGAAAAAAGGTTTTCGATCGATACTGGCAGTAATATATGGCGGTAGGTCTTTTTGTATTCTCTTGTAGTATACAAATCCTCAAAATATTGAATTGAGTCGATTTGCAGCACTCTTGCAGCTGCAATAGCGTGAGAACAGGGCGATTGATACTCCCGGAAGTCTTGACGGTCGCACGACTTTTGATCTAAAACAACTACCCATTTTCGACCTGTATCAGGATCCTCGACTTGAGCAATATTCTCATTTGTAGGGTATACTCGATATCGACGAGAAGCTTGAAAACGACTTCCAAATTTGGCTATAGGCACGTCAGCGAGTTGATCGGATTTGCTAGTTGTTGATCGCCTTTCGAACCATATTTTAGTCACTGAAAAGTATATACCATCCAGCATTTGAAGAAAAGGCATACGCCGATAATCGTCCCAGCTAGAATTCAAAGATTCAACAATATTAGAAGTATCATGGCCAAATCGAGGATATTCTGAGTAAGCTCTAGTCCACAGTTTGTTGTCGATATTGCAAAGATAATCGAAAGCGTCAGTACTAACTTCTTTCAATTTCGCCATTTCATTTTTGTACAATTGCGGCGTTTTAGCTCTACACGCTTTCCAAAACAAAAGCCTTACTTTATTGCCATATCTTTGCTGTAAATTGTCCGCAATATGCTGACAACAGTGAAAATGAATTGCTTGAGAATACTCCTCTTCGACTGCTTTTGCCATTCCTTTCTCACGATCAGAAATAAAAGTATGCTGCGCCAACAAAGTAATAGGGAAAGCAAGCTTCAAGTGGCGCAAAAACCAGCTCCACCAGTGATATTCTTCAATAAGTACTAATGCCCAGGCTAAAGGCGTTACCTTGTCGTTTGCATCGATTCCACAACAAATCAATAATATCATACGATACCGAGACTTTATATAAGTACCGTCGATAGCATAAAACTGGCGAAGGCGCTTTGTAGCCGATCGACAAGGAGCTGGAGCAAAAAACGCAGCTTGAAATACACCATTTGCTTGAGTTTCCATAACAGCGTAATTATTTGAATCTACAGCTTTGAACTTTTCGATATACGCCGGAAGTAAAGCAAACGATTGAGTTTCGTCACCATACACTCCCTCAAGAATAGCTTGTTTTGCGCGGTAAGCCTGAAGATAAGGAATCTTGTTATAGTACTGAAGGCGCTCAATTGATTGGATTTGCTTTAAAGTGATTTTGGGATTATCAACAACCGCAGCACGATGGTGAGGTATTATATACTCCAAACTATTCATATTCGATGCTCCGAAATGACTTGCAGGAGAGCAAGTATAAAGCTTTAAGTGAGTTATATGAACTCCTTTCTTTTTAGAATCACTAGCTCTAATTCTGAACTTGCAAGATCGAAGCGTACGGCATACAATATCGAAGCGCGTTTTATCTGAATAGGCTGTTTTCCATGATTCAGAAGCGTTTGAAACGTAGAATTTAATAGCCTTTTTTGCTGAAGATATATTAGGAAAAGTAGTGCCTATTTAGAGAGTCATATTGATCGAAACAACAAAGAACTAACGGCTGAAGAATCAAATATACAAAAAGATTAAAAATACGTGGGATTATTTGAATTTAAAGCTTTGTGGGTCAGGTGCGTTGGTTAGTCTTAGCATGAAATGATGGTATTTCAGAAATATCTCAAATACCATCATTTTTTTGGTGTCTATCTGAAATACCATCATTTTTTTGGCCTCTATCTGAAATACCATTGTTTTAAAAAGGTGGTATGGCCAGATAGAGGTCAAAAAAAAAGATGGTATTTGAGAAATATCGGCACTTTTTGATGGTATTTGAGATATTAACCGATTAAAAAAGTAGCAAATCTCTAAGTTCGATTTGAATCGATTTTCAATTGCAATTTGTGATTTGCAATTATTTCTTATTGTATTTTGCCTATAGTAATTTGCAAGTTGCAAATTAATTTTGATTTTGATTTGCGATTTGCGATTTGATCAATTATCATATTCTATTACCCTATTTTGCGTATTTTATGGCATGACATAACGACCAACGTGCAACAACGCAAAATAGGGTAATAAAATATGATAATTGATCAAATTGCAAATCGCAAATCGAAATCGTTCAATTAATAACTTAGTGCTTTTGACTTTCCTGGCCTTCGACGTTCTTGGCGCCCTCGACGTTCTTGGCGCCCTCGACTTTCTTGGCGCCCTCGACTTTCTTGGCTCTCGACGTTCCTGGCGCTTTCGACTTTTCTGGCTTTCGACATTCTTGACGCTCTCGACGTTCCTGGCTCTCGACGTTCCTGGCTCTCGACGTTTCTAGCTCTCGACGCTCCTGGCGCTTTCGACTTTCTTGGCTCTCGACATTGCTGGCGCTTTCGATTTTTCTGGCGCTGTCGATTTTTTAAAGCTAGTTTTGTTTGCATTTAAAAAAACAAAAAAAGTGAAAAAATTTGCTACGCAAGGGACTGTCTTGGCATATTTGCTTTTTTTTAAAGTATTTACAAGTATTTGTGTTTGTATTTTTCTTTCATTTTTACAATAAAAAACGAATACAGCTTTATTTTAAAAGTCGACGGGCGCCAGGAACGTCGAGAGCCAGGAATGTCGAGAGCCAGGAACGTCGAAGGCCAAGAAAGTCGAGAGCGTCAGGAATGTCGAGGGCCAAGAAAGTCGAGGGCGCCAAGAAAGTCGAGGGCCAGGAAAGTCAAAAGCACTAAGTTATTAATTGAATGATTTCGATTTGCGATTTGCAATTTGATCAATTATCATATTTTATTACCCTATTTTGCGTTGTTGCACGTTGGTCGTTATGTCATGCCATACTAGGCTATTGAGCTCGATTTTGCCGTACTGAGATGGGGTTGAAATTCCCAACTCGGTTTAGTGCGAAAGATGAAGATGCGCAAATACTAGTTTGGCTACGTCTTGTTCTCGCCCGTGAAAAACTCAACTTTGAATTGAACCATCTCCGACTCTGATCCGTATTATGTCTCATCCACCGAGCGGGTAAAGGAGGGCATCATTCCGGCACTAGATCTTTGGTTCTTATTTGTCCTTATACCCGAGTACCATCCGCAGGCTGGATAAAGTCCTTAATCCACACTGAGGCCTTGCACCATTTTTCCATTCGACAGCAGGGAAGGTCATCCTTCTGTGCTAGATAATTAACGCCTTTACTTCCTAGAAGGGTAAGGTCATCAGTTCGCACTGACATCTCTACAGCCCTCCACCAACAGGGTAAGGTCATCAATCCGCACTAACACTTTGAGCCCCATTTTTCTTACCCACCAGCAGGGTAAGGTCATCAATCCACACTAACACGTTGAGTCCAGGCTTCAATCGACACTACTAACAGGGTAAGGTCATCAATTCACACTAAATCCTTTCAGCCTATATAAGGTAAGATTATCATGTCCGCAAAACACTACTTCGTACGTGCTAAAATATTTCAACGTGGGGCGTCTGTGCTTGTAAGCTATCCAGGGTAAATATCAAAAATCTATTGGTCCTTCTAGGATTAAATGCCCCCGGCGCAATTGTCTCCACGTTGAAATATTTGGGCATGTAGGAAGTAGCAGCGCAACGTGCTTGACCCCCATAGTATGCTGTCCGCAACGCTGCCATTGTGTGGACCGTAGTGCTGGCACGCAAGAATGTTGCCGTCCCACAACGGTAGCGGCGCAAGTGCTGTCCTATCCCCTTAACCGATACATGAGATCATATGCAGGTAGGTCATCAAGTGAAAATAATATTAGGCTCTTTCTAAGTTTTCATCCTCATTCATAGACATAAGGGTACTAATTAGGAATAGACTATGCCAGTCGGGGTAACATATAGAAGATGAGTCCAGCTCGAGTATAATAACCTAGCGGTTAAGGATCCAAACTCTACTTAGACTCGACCCTTCCCGCCAAATATCTCATCGTTCATCATTCCTATTCATTATGCCTGACGAGCAACCGGAAAACCCCTTTCCTCCTAAAGTTAAAGAGGATTTCTTTGATTATATTACTGCTGATGGATACACTAATCGAGAGCGTGTTTCTCCGGCCAAAATCACAAGATATTCAGCGTTCTTAAATAGTCCGGACCTTAAACCTACGGACCAGATTGACTCCAAGATTAAATTTGAGGCTCGACATTCTTACGAATTTATCAACGATAAGCTCCACCGCCAGCATGATAAGACACACCCAAACCCTCGATATGTTGTTCCTCAAAATCAAGCCTTTGATATTATTGTTAGCAAGCATCTCGAACTTGGACATCCTGGCCGGAACCTGTTGTTTCATGCCATCGACCAAGAATTCTATGGCATCAAGAGAGAAGAGTGCCATTGGATCAAAGCGCATTGCTTGACTTGTATCCACAACTCCTCCCACAAGGCCCAAGCTTCAACTACTCCTGTCCGCCAAACGTTTGAGAGGGTACAGGTCGACTTAATTGATATGAGCCACCAGCCTTCCGGAGAATACTCCTGGGTCTTGCATATCAAAGATCATTACAGCAAATACACCCAATTATATGCTCTCTATAACAAGCATGCCGAGTCAATTGCGGAATATATAGCCCGATTCGTCGCTTTCTTTCCTATAAATATTATGCAGTGTAATAGTGGAAAGGAGTTTAAAGGTATGTCATGTGGACCTGGCATTCTCGTAGAAACATTTAGAATGATGCCCGCAAGCTGTGTCGTTATAATCATGGCTGGAAAAGGCTGTGTGTTCATCCAGAGTCAAATAGTCGAAATTCTTGCAAATGAATCCTTTCATGTGAAGCAATCCACTGTCAACCATGCCGTACCGATCTGAAGGGGGTATTGAGTGAACCGATGCATTCTCAGCCATGTTATACCGATTCCCTGTTAGTGTGTTGATTCCCACGTCGACGATTTCAGCTAACTGGTCACAGGGCCCGACTTCAAGAAATTGAATGAGTGCGTTGATAGAAGTCCATGACCAGGTTGGTCTAACATCGGAAGGGCAATCTAGTATAGAGTCCTCTTTCCGATACCACAGAAGCTGAAGAAAGAACAAATCAATCCACATGCCAGCGAAATAACTAGAAGACAAGCCCGGGAACTTGACAACCATCTCTTGGGCTATGCCAGCGATGGCAGCCAATCTGTCCTCTGGTTTCGTAAACTTCATCGTTGAGTACTGGATAGCTAGCCTTTTCCAGAGCCGATGAGGATTTGCGGTTCGTGTGTCCTCCCAATAAGCTCTGACGGGATTGACTCCGATCCACGGAGAAGATTCCGAATAAATCGAACTCACACACTCCCAGAAAATATGTTTTCTACCGAAATGCAAGATTCTAGGTGACAACACCCGCTCCTGGAAGACCCATCCCCTGCTGAAAAGAGGAGACTCATGTAGAGAATTAAACAGCGCGGTAGAAGCCTTGAAGACGAAGGATTCATTTGACAGATTAGACCATGAACTCTTCACGACAACGTCTCTTTCCAAAGGAGAAGTCCTTTCAAAGAAACACCCGCCTTGGTCATTAGATGCACCGATTGCGGAGATAGTACAGAACGAGTGCTTATAAACCTGATGCATCGTGGTAGACTCGCGTGCCCAGTCCTGTATCGAGTCTTGAACGATGCAGAGTGAGTCGATCCAAATATATCTCAGCCCGGCTGCTCTGACAACCTTCATGGCATGCTGGAAGGTTTTTGGGATCTTATCCCAGGGGATGGTATTAAAAAATGGCACGAGATTCGCCGTTCTGAGAAGGAGTGCAGGATTATCGCCCCAGCGGTGGCTCAAGGCCATATACCTTCTGTCTCCACTCACTTCAGAGCCAAGGCACAGATGTGGAGGGGGATCTTCATATAGATTCCCGACATCTATCAATCTTGTGGGAAGCGGGTGATTTGAAAGGGAGTGTCTACAGCTCTCATGACCTCCAGCACATGACTGAAGCCAATCAAATACCATCTCCAAACTTGATTTTGATCCTGTGTAAGAGTTCGTGCGGTCCACACATTTCTGTGGATCGATGCCTGTCCGTCAAATTGTCAGCAAAGTTGCCTGGTCTTGGCCGGCGCTTGCGAGCAAGCTGTGCTGGAAGGAATAAAAAGTACAGGAAAGAGTTTTGAATTTGTCGAAAATAGCATTTGCAACCGAAAAGTGCTAGGCAGGAGAAATACAAGACAGTTTGAAATAACGGCAAATATCTCATATACCACAAAAAAGTGGTCATATATCTGATATACCATACTTTTTTTGACGAATATCTCAAATACCATCTTTTGTTTCTTGGCGTAAATGTATGGTATTTGAGATATTTATTGACTAAATGATGGTATATAAGAAACACTTATATATCTCATATACCATTATTTTGTCGCGACACGCTGCAGCAATACAACACACGCAGCAGTGAACGTTGTAGCAATAGTATTACTGCAGTATGTATTTTATTGCTACAATATGTATTATGTAGCTATAACATATGTTGTATTGCTATAGCGTATGTTACGACACTTTGTAGCAATACACGCTGTAGCGACACACGCTGTAGCGACACGCTGTAGCGACACATGCTGTAGCGACACACGCTGTAACGACACATGCTGTAGCGATACACGTTGTAACGATACATGCTGTAGCGACACACGCTGTAGTAATGCAATATACGCTGTAGCAATACAATATATACTATACAGTACAAACTATATTAATCGGCAAATAACTAGAATACTATCAAAAAGTGACCAAAACCCCAGATTACTACACTTTTATTTGGAATAGGACTTAAATACCATCGTTTTGTCTTAGCAATAGAATGATGGTATTTTAGTCAGAAGCATACAAAATAATAGTAATCTAGTTATACAAGCGGTTTACTGTAACAGCCAAAATCCGTTCAAAACTTTAAATATAAAATAAGTTTTATTACGAAAAGGATTAAAGTTTTTAGCTGCAGTGCTTTCAGGGCTGCAAATAGTGTACTTCGCTTTATAGCTAGCTACAAGCTTGCAGCTACGCGGCTACAGGCTTTAGCTACAGTGTTTCTAAGCTGCAAACGGCGCACTCCGCTTATAGCCAGTTACAGGCTTGCAATTACAGCAGCTACAGGCTTACAGCTATTATAAAAGCGTATAACTTAACCTGTTGTAAGCATATTAATACAATACTATTACTTTTGCATTTGCTAGTTACTTGTTTGTTTGTTACAATAACATAGGTTAAAATAAGTTAGAGTATTTCGATTTTATACTACAGGCTATTTAATAGTTGTGCTACAGGCTGTTTAATAGTTGTGCTACAGGCTGTTTAGTAGTTGTGCTATAAGCTGTTTAGTAGTTGTGCTACAAGCTGTTTAGTAGTTATGCTACAAGCTGTTTAGTGGTTGTACTACTCTTCCTAAAATACTATCGTTAATTTAGTAGTTTCTTAAAATACCATCAAAGTGGTATTTGAGTCTTATTCCAAATAAAAGTGTAGTAATCTAGGGTTTTGGGCACTTTTTGATGGTATTCTAGTCATTTGCCGTATATTAATACTATTGTTATAGCGTGTGTAGTATTACTACAGTGTATGTCGTTACAGCGTGTGTCGCTGTAGTGCAAGTCGTTCCAGCGCGTATTACAGGCTTTACAGTGAGTGTTGACGAATATCTGATATACCACACATTTGTTGACATATATCTCATATACCATAAAAGTGGTATATGAGATATTCGTCAAAAAAAGTATGGTATATCAGATATATGGCCACTTTTTTGTGGTATATGAGATATTTGCCGTTGAAATAATGTCGAATGCAGAAAGCGCGAGGGAAAATCAGAGCCACATGGTGAACTTTCCCAAAATAACTTCTGGGAACCTTGGGCCCAGTCGTATGAAAAGTCAAGTGACGCTTGCAAACGTTGGCCTTGATACACATGGCGAATTAAATAATTACGCTCTCCGCCAGTATTTGTTTGCAAGAGTCTCCCAAAGGCGCGATGCTGATTCCGGGGTTTGTGACTCGTCCAAATTTCTAGCCCTGGACAAAAAGCTTTTGAGATCTTGTCGTACCGTGTGTAGTGGCATACAAGATACCTCAATGTCCTATTTCAAGTGAATGATTGAAATCCAAAGTCAGGGTTCACAGACTCGAGCGCCTGCTCAAATGACAGCCTTGGTTCGAGTGACTAGAGGCGAACAACGATGGTTTCTGCCGACAATTAGACTTCTTCAATCACTCATTTAAATTGGGGCATTGTAGTAGGTATCTTGTATGCTAATACATGTTCCAAGGGATCCTCCAATTCGATGCGGCCGCAGAGGTTTCCCTCGCACGGTGTCGCAAGAGGCCTTCGTAGGCAAGACAGATGCTGCTCAAGCTTCCAGATTCCAGATTGAATAGTCGAAGGAACACACAAATTGCAAGATCTTCAGCAAGAATGGATGTTGATATATGACCTCCACGTGACTCGGTGGCAGCTTCCGAGATGCTCCGTTTGGTGCCCGCCATCTGGACTTTGCGGTAGCAACGCACACGCTCTGATTGGCCAGCAGTGGTGAGGTAAGCGACTGTGGAGCTAGACCTGGACTTATTCCCGAGGTCGAATGTTTTGCCATCGGCGACGACATCAAAAGCCTCTACGACGACGATTATCTGTCGCATTGAGTGCACCCACGCCTGTTACCATACTCGATCGACTGTGCAGCCCAAGAGCCGGCATCAAACTTCTTCATTGAAGTGAGAGAACACCACAATTGACCGGGACCGCAACACTCCCCTCCACAATGGCAGCTCTACGCTGTACGCAACACCTCGCGGCTCTTTGCCGCCACACAACCAGTCTTCAGGTCTCAGATGCGGACCATGGAAACTGTGACTGGTGCTACGACGACAGGAGCAGTGCCTCCAACGCAGACTACTACCGTCAAGGAGCCTGCCGCGGACCCGGATTCCAAGATCAAGACATTCCACATCGACCGATGGAGCCCAGATGAGCCATCCACGAAGCCACGGATACAGATCTATACCCTGGATCCGAATAGGACTGGTCCTATGATGTTGGATGCCTTGATCAGGATCAAGAATGAGGTCGACCCCACACTCACCTTCAGACGGAGTTGTAGAGAGGGTATCTGTGGAAGCTGCGCTATGAACATTGATGGTGTCAACACTCTTGCATGCTTGTGTAAGTACCATTTACCGTGCCCAGAGTGACAATATAGTTCAAATCAATCCTAACATAATCCAGGCCGTATCCCAACCGACACCAAGGCAGAAAGCAAGATCTAACCCCCTCCCCCACACCTACGTCGTTAAAGACATCGTCCCCGACCTCACCCAATTCTACAAGCAATACAAATCCATCAAGCCCTACCTACAGCGCTCCACCCCCGCCCCCGACGGAAAAGAGTACCGCCAATCAAAGGAAGAGCGCAAGAAGCTGGACGGTCTGTACGAATGCATTCTCTGCGCCTGCTGCTCAACCTCCTGCCCTTCATACTGGTGGAACTCGGACGAATACCTGGGCCCGGCTGTGCTCATGCAGAGCTACCGATGGCTGGCGGATTCGCGGGATGAGCATAAGGAGGAGCGCAAGGCGCAGCTGGATAACAGCATGAGTTTGTACCGGTGCCATACTATTCTGAACTGCTCGAGGACGTGTCCGAAGGGGCTGAACCCTGGATATGCGATTGCGGAGATTAAGAAGGCGATGGCTTTTTAAGTTTGGAAGATATGGATTAGTGATGAATTGATGGAGAAGAGATTGACTTGGTGGGCATAGGTGATGGCGGTGTTAGGCATTGTTGGCCGAATTTGCGGTCGTGTAGATATGATAGTCGTCAGCATTGTTAAATTGTTACTTGCTTCATGACTTCGGCCTCCTTGATCGGTAACTTAAGTTCAAGGTACAGTACAGCATATTTTTGTCACTCAAGATACCACCGCTAGCCCCTTGCAAGCTGCAGGGGTTCTGCCGCTGTGGCGCATCTTCGACTTTCAGCTCTGCATCATTTCAGTCAACCACCCCCTATCTTATGCTTGTTCAACTTTCAGCCTAATCCTCGTCGATTGTCCGCTGCATTTCAAGTGAAACACACTCGGTAATTGCACATCCCCAAACCTGCTTACTAGACTCAAGGCCGAGAGATTTCTAGGGCTGCTTGTTCGTCCACCAAGTGGCCCGGGCCCTTTCACGACAAAACCGCTGTTCAAAATTGCTGCTATAAACACAATGAACGAAGATCTTGAAGTCGGAATAATACCGCCAATTACTGCAGGTGCCCAAACGGACCAGGTGGCTGTTTCAGGAAGAAGTGTGCCTGTGGGCGATGCAGACAGCCCTGGCCCTGCTGGAACAATCGCCCAAATGGAAAAAGGCAGCGAGCAAGAGAATTCAGGACCACTGTCTTTTGACAGCTTCACTGCCGCGCTAGACAAAGAGAACTATCACCTTTGCTATTATAAGACGACAAGTGCGGATGAAAAGGACCAGGTGATCGATTCCATCTATCGCAGGAATATCCAATACACCAAAGCGAAAGTGCTGAAACACTATCTTCTCTTACGGGCAGGCTCTTCTTATTCCAACTCGACCAATCTCAAAGCATACTTCGAGCCATGTGAGTTTTCGGGTCCTATACCCCTGAACAAACTGACTGATGCATATGTTAGGCGGGACTGTCTCCCGGCTGACCAGCTTCGCCAAGATCTAGAACACTATAGCAAGTTCCTTTGTGCACCTAGCTTACATTGGTCGAATTCTGATTCGAGTGTACGCAGCAACGGCTCTACAAAACTACAACGACTGGAAAGAAATACCTGACAAGGTGTCGATCCAAACAGGAGTCGAGCCTGGGATCGCGGTTGACCTGGCTGCCCTGGAGGTTTCAGCCGCGGCGGACATGTTCGGTACGGATGCTGAGGCAAAGGCAGTTCAGGCTTTACAGAGAACCTTAACGACTTATTGTAGCGAGGATGGGCCTTCTTATCAAGAGTGGGCAGCGTCGAATGCCAGGTCAAAAAAGCAGAAGACGGATTTCAGGATAAGACTTCTCATTGCTGCTTCAGCTGGGCTGGCTTTAATTGTGCCGATGCTTATTATGACACTCCATCGGACCAAGCTTACGTCGCTTCTGACAACGTCGTTTTTCGTTATTGCCGTGGCAATCGTATTGGCATACGTGATGGAGGATGCGCAGAATAAGGATATTGTTGCGGCGACTGCTGCGTATGCCGCTGTGCTGGTTGTATTTGTTGGGACGGCGATGACGCCGAGCGGATAAACAGTCGTAATGGAACTCACAAGTGCGGATCGGTGGCGAAGGGAGGAAGAGATATCTATCAATGGTGTTTTGGTTTATTTTTCAAGCAGTCCTGCGCGTCATTCGTTTCACATATTTCGAAGTTCTTGAAGCGGATTAATCGCTAGGCATCAGTCGGTTGGGGAGAGAGACCACGTCGGGAACAAAGTAGTAATAGCAAAACTCATAGTAGTTATGTCCGCGATTCTTTTCTTCTTCTTTTAGGATCAATTGATTGCAGTTCTGGTTGACTTATTATTGTATGCTTCCTCGCTATTCCAGCCCCGATACAAACCCTAAGCTGCCCGTTCCTCACCAACAATAATCGGCCTCCCCTTCTCATCAACAAGCCCTGACTCAGGGTTCTTCATCTTAAGCTCTGTGCGCTATTTCTCCATCAAGGCCTCGCTCTCCTCCAGCCGCGTCGCCCTAATCGTGTCTAATAGCTTCCTCCTGATCGCGGTTCTCATAATCATGAACCCCACGAAAAGAATTATTATGATAAAAGAAACAGCACCGAAAATCGTGGGAAGATGATTCCTGAGACATCGCAATCTTGAGGCTTCTGGGTGGCTTTGGTGCCGTTGTAGTAGAGATCGTTGGAGGGACTGGGAGAGTAAGTGGTTTGGAGGGTTGTGGTGGGGCTCAGGGTTGTTAATAGGGTCGCCATTGTGGGTTTTTGGGGAGGACTGAAAAATTTCATGTCAGTGTGAGGAATCGAGTTATATTGAGCAACCCACTGCTGTGATATCTTGAAGTGAAGTTGGAGTGTCTCGCTGACTTAGTCGAAGAACTGTCTTTGAGGGATTGGGTACAAGATGAATAAAAGCCCAACAAAAGTCGGGCAGGAATGTAATTTAAAATTTCGTTAATAGCATACGTCTATAGTAAAAGAATTGTAACGTGGTTACGTGGGGGCGGACTGGTGCCGGTTACCTCAGGCGCTCAGGCCATTTGTTTTCTTTATGCCTAAGGCAGACAATCAGTAAGTCACATGCACTGGTCGAACAAATGGCCTGAGGATCCTGTCCAGATTTTTGGGCGTGTGCGGAGTTTTCTTCCACGAAATGGACTCCATCTTAAAACTCATTTTCAACCATAACCACAAGGTGTTCAGTCAATTAAATAGAATTATTCGATTCGCCCGCTTCCATTGCACAACTGAGTGAATTTTGGGCCATATCAGCCCGAGATTTGTGTCGTCAGAGTGCGCAGTTTAACCAGGTTATCTGTTCAACCCACCCGACCTGTCCAAAGTGTAAGTACACTCCTACTATTTGCTCAAGATTCTGGTGTGGCCAAGGTCAGGACATATTAGAGTTTTCCACAATACACAGGCACAGGGGCGGGACAAAAAATAGATGCCTAGATAGAGCATGCCTTTATGCACAGCCCAGTGAAATTGAGGGCCAGTACAGCGTGCATTGATGTGGCTATTGATGAATTTGCAAAAGCCTGGTCTCCAGAATCGCGAAAAAAAAGGTACAAAATAACCGCAGAGCAGTGTGCAGTTTTGACAGGGACCTCAGGCCATTTGCTCAAGGAGTCCCACAAAAACGTGACCTAATTCCAGTGACACTAAACTCCTCTTGGAAATGGCCTGAGTGCCTGAGGTAAGGTGCCGGCGAGTTACCAGCAGCCGGCGTCTCCGTCACATGATTCGTAGGGCTGGAAACCCACCACAAGCTTGATTTCGAGTTTGGTAGCCATATAAAGAAATATCTTGCTTGGTAACGAGAGCAGATAGCGCTTGTATTGTCATCGACTTAACTTTCTTGGTACGATTTTTTCTGACTTCCGTTCTAGAATCATTCAATCTATTAGCCTCCAAAGCTAACTCGCTCGCCAAAGACGTATTCCTCTCGTTGAAATGACTATCATCATATCCGCTAGCCGCTGACTAAATGATCCGCATGATCAAGGCTGAAACTACTTGAATACTTCCCCCCTTTAGAAGCTTAAAATCGCGAGAGTTCTACGAGGCTAGCATTTTCTTCAATAAGATCAAGATCTTATTAAGAATACTCGGTCTTTGAGTAGAATAATAGTAGAAAACCTGTACAATCAAATTCAGGGCTGCGGTGCGCAACTTTTTCAGCCCTGTCTTCTCTGTGCCATTATCTGTGAACAGCAAAAGAAGTACAGTTAATTCGAGCGTATCCAGCACTGTTTCGGAAAACTTGATGTCCCCTACTAATGTTGCAAAAAGTCCAAGAATTTGTTCGCATGCTAATATAACAGTAGCGAATGGCTCATTGTTGGCAAAATTTCGCAGTTGATTGGTCGAAATGAGGGTTAGAATAATGCAAGTCTCCAAGACATTTTTGAGAACATCGGATATAATTTGAAAAACGTTTCCGGAACACAGCTGTATCTCTTGACGACCTCCAGACCTGATAAGTAGGCAGATGTATCCCGATAGAAGTCCGCAGTCAAATATCAATGCCCGATGTTCTCTTCCTGGGTTATCTTCGGGTTTAAACTCTATAATTCGAGCAGCGTTCAGATATTCGTCGCATAATTGCCGCAGCCTCAAAATATCCTCAAGTGGTACTTGAGACAAGCCGTTAAGAGCGAGAACTTTCCTCAATTGTTGTTTGATGTTTGATAGAATAGGATACAGGAGGCCGATTCTATCAAAGTCGATCACTTGGAATTCACTGGTCGTGTCTGGTACTTCGTTCTCAATTCTGAAAGCCTTCTGAAGACAGCGACGGAGAATTTGGGTAGCAGTTCCCTTATCACCGCCATTATGCCCTGAATCTTCTGTTCCCCTTCGACTGACATACTTAGGGCGTTGCATTTTGGCCCTTGCATAGCTGGCGAATTTTGTATCTGGCGAAATCGCGTCTGGGTCAACTTTTGAATTTGTCACAATAAGCACTATGAATAATTGGACATCCTGACACAATCACCAAGTTTAACAAGTTGATACGTCTGCATAGGCAAACTGTGGTTGGTATCGCTCATAGACAGTGGTTGATATCGCCGACTGGAGACATCTAATCTTCATTGGCCAAGGACATCCAACACGGACTGCTTGCTGGTGTTTGTCTGGATCCACTCTTGATGACCTGCATTACTAGTGTACATTGATGACCTGCATAGAAGTGGGACCTGCATGCTCGAAATTTCGCGTGGCGAAAGGTGGGGTTACGAGTAGAGTTGGTCTCATACTAGACCCCCATGGGTCAGGCCACGCGACAGTGATTGCGAGCCAATTAGTGATAGCCTTGCGGGTAAACGTCATCACTCCGCCTTTGTTCCGTATTTCATCCGGCATCAGGGGAAAGTCATCAATTCACACTAAAATTTTGAGCCCCAATTTTTTCATCCGCCAGCAGGCAAAGGTCACCAATTCGCACTAACACGTTGAGCCCAGCAGGGAAAGGTCATCAATCCGTACTAAAAACTTAAAGTCCCGTTTTTTTCATCTAGGGGTTATGGCGTAGCGATGGTGAATCCGTTGCCTGGAGCTTGGCCTCTACTGGGTGAGGCCAATCAAAACACGTGAGCAGAATGGATCACTTCTCAACAGAAGGGTACCAACGAACATGGTCATCTCGGATCCAAGTCCATTGAGGGAATTTCTTGGAGCTGATCGCAAACCCCTAAGCTACGTTACACGTGCTTAAGGTCGTATTCTACGTTCTAACTGTATCAAGCCCGAAAGAACTAAAATAAAGACGGTGAATATTATTGCACACGGACGAACCGATACTATACCATCAATCGACGGAACAGACTAATTTCATAAGGACCGAACCTTAACTATAGCGACAGACGTGAAATGGGTTCGTCACAAAGGTACCCTGAAAAGGTGGAGCATCGGGGTCCCAGAAATTGTGTCAACAAAGTCATCAATACCCCTGACCATTGCCATCAACGAATCAACTTCATGAAGCGGCTGACGCCACGAAGGTATGTACTCTTGCCGTCCACAGGCCGCGGATTGAAGGAACCTTCATGTGAATGGCATTGCCAAAATCTCAACAGGATCTGCTTTCAAGTGGAGACTCGCCTTTCTGGTCGGTGTTATATATTTACCACCCGATCAAGAAGCATACTTATACCGGTCATCGATGGTCGTCTATAGCTTCATTGTTGCACAATCCATTCATCAAGTCATAGTACTCGCAACATGACTAGTCCTACAAGCCAGACTCCGAGAAGGAGGTATGTTTGCCAAGAAGAACACGAATTTGCATGTTGACGTTAGCAGCCACACTAAATCTCGTAACGGATGCGCAACGTGTAAGCGTCGACATATACGATGCGATAAAACCTTACCTCAGTAGTATGTCCCAAATTTGGCTCCTTATTCATCACAGAACCAGCAGCAATGACTGTCCCCACGGTAAAAATTGTACGAAATACAATCGCCGTTGCCCATATCAGGATATACCGGAAAACGAACAGCGAGAATCGATTATTACTAGAGCCAACTTAATGTGGACCTCTGAAGTTGAGACTGAAGTTCGGAGTTGGCAACAGATTGGACGATCTTCATTCCCAGGTCTATGTGTCTTTCCAGCAATTCCTTTTGAGAATTTTTCCCTTGAAGATCTACGCTTGATCCACCACGTTGCTTCGATCTCAAGTGAACTCAGTGCCAGCAATAGTAGCAACTTCACAATATGGGTTAGACAAGTACCACTGTAGGTTATGTAGCCGGTGAGAGACACTCAAGTAGTCAAATGCTGACATATTGATGTAGTTTTCTTGAAATTGGGGCTACGTAGCTCGAAGTACTGGCGTAGTTGCGCAGGTGTTAAGTGACTGACTGAACCAAAGCAGCGAGATTCGATTTTGAGTGAGAAATATCTGCATTGTAGCCATTGGTGGCACCGACCGCGCAGCATCGTATAGTTAGAGTCGTAGTGGTGTATATCGTGCGACTTTTTTTAGGGGGCTTATATTGAATAGAAGTGTCTAATGATCTCTTTAGCATAAAAATTATTGAGATGAGGAGAATAGAACCATTTTTAAACTGATTCCCGCTTCTGTTGTGAATGGCCCTCTCCACGACAGGAAAGTCGTTCTCAACGCGAGCCAAGTGAAAATGTTCCAAGGCACTATTTGGGTTGTTTACTAAGTCTAGCACCGGGCTCATAACGTTTTGACAGTTTCGAGGACTGAAATACATTAACCGAACTACCGAGTGTCGTATGGATACTTTACTCTCAAATCTCTGGCCTGAATCCCTGAAGTATTGTTCCATCATTGAAGGCAGCTGTGATGTGGTCACGTGCTGGTATAGCGAAACATGCGAACTTGATTTTTCGCATGCCCACTAGTCTAACTGGAAGTCTACAGACACCGCAGGCAACCTAAACCGTCGTTCAAGGCCCTGCCATACTGGGATCGCGTCGCGCCGTCGTGGACACGGTTTGCCTTCACAGAAGTCAACACGGTCGTGCCACAGCCCAGGGACTGGTACGACCCAGTTGACGTTAGTCGTGTGAGTCATAGGGACGCCCTGCTCCTCGTTCTTGGGTGTTACGGATTCATGATTGGGCAGGAACTTAACCTGATTCTGAAGCAGAATCGGGTCGGGCCTCCCATGCACAGGCGCTGTGAGTCAAAACTATCAGAAACTAGGCAGGTATATGCAGGCTATTGAAGATTGCTGGCATGAAGTTGGCCAGCGGCTCGGATAGCAGAGGCCTTTTGTGGAGAGTTTTGGTTGAAGCAGCGGCTGCCTTGTTGGCTGAAATGGCTTTGTACATATTGTTAATGTCTACAAAACGAGCGGCGTCCGCCATTTACTTTTAAAGTATTGAATCTGATGTGTAAATCTGCTTCATTTCTCGACCGTAGTTCCTTCGCGATCCATTCCCAATCAAGCGCGATCTCAACCCAACAACTGCATCCAACCTATAGACGCTAACACCTACCCACGCTCAACGTAAGTTCTCCTGCAAGTTTCCTGCCACACCCAGCGCCTTTTAACATTCACCTCTTAGCATGTGCGAGAAGACAGTTTCTAAAAAGATCTTCGCGTGTGGCGACACCAAAGACCAAGATGTCACGTTCACCGCTTGCAAAGATCAAGGCAAAGAAGGTCATACGGTCAAAGTTATTCCGTTGGCCTCCAAAAGGGTCAAGGAAAAGTGTGGAGAATACAACTGCATTAACCCCTAAGTTGTTATAAGTTGTCAGTTTGTCGTTGCACGATATTTTCTTCCAGTACTAATGACCGTAGGAGGATTGATGGACGAAGGAAGAGGGAGGGATGCTGCCAGGATATCAATCCATCCACTCATTCTCAGCTCCCAGTGGCTGCATCGGATTGATCTACCAAAACTTGACCGGCTTTGGACCACACTCATTTAGAAAGATGCCGCAGTATTTTCTTACCTATAGCTAAAACCCCAAGCCAATCGAGCACTCCTCTCTCACTTCGTGCTTGCTTGTATGACAAACTGCTGCCCCGGATAAGTCAACCCACTCCAGCGCCATACTTGAACTCCACACTTACCCCGCGGAAGAAATCGCCCCACTAAGACATCACTTTACCAAGCCTATATTCCACTCATTCTCGAGCGTCGCCCCAGCATATCTTTGACAGGCGGGGGAGCGGGCTGCGTGTTTGACCTGCGCTAGGGGCCGCTTTCTGCTATCGGTGGGACTGTAGGAATCAAAGCTTATCTTGTAAATCTAGGAGCACGTGCAGCTTAAATACACTGAAACTGGACAATGTGGCCTTCGCCTGCCTCATTGCTTGACACGTGATTTCCCGATTCCGAGAGGAGGGGGTTGAGAGCGTTTGCGTTTCGGGGGCTAGGAAGGGCGCAGAGTTGAGGCTGGCGGTGTAGGTAATAGTTAGAAGAAATAGCTTCGAAGTGTCTATTACTATGCCTTTGCGAACACATGCTGCGCCGCTGGCCACAACCGCAGTTCTTAGCTCAAATGTCACTCGTCATCATCCATCGGCATTTCCGCCTCTAGAGCACACAGGATCTCCTCCGCGGTACTGTATTTCTTCATCCAACAGCCCATGACGACCTTCCCACCAATCAATCCTCCTAAGTCAGGAAATTTCCCCTGCCTAAAAAGAAGGTCCACTTTTTGGTCATATCTGTCCATTTCCTCTGTTGTCTTGAATGGACCAGGTGATTTGTAAGGCCAATGCCCTGTCAGGATGGTATAAAAGATAGATCCAAGGCTAAAGATATCGGTTGCTGGGGTGGACAAATATTCCTGTGTAGGATCAAAGAAGCCGGCGTCGGGAAGATGCCCTCCATCCAGACCCAGCTCTTCACACGTTGACCCACCAAAGTCGCATAACCAGATGTCTAGAGACGCTGTCGAAGTGGCGTGAACGAGGAAGTTCTCGGGGCGCAAATCCGAGTGTATCACGCCTTTGCTATGAAGATACGCGATGGATTCAGCCGTTTGCCGGCACCATTTCTTGCGCAGAGAAAGGGCAATGAAGCTGTTGTTCTCGTCGATATACTGCTGTAGATTGCCGTGGCTTGCCTCAGCAAGGAGTAGCCCTTGCTGCATGCCTATGGCGTCTTGGTATCCCAGATATCTGAAAATAACAATTAACACGATAAACCGCCTTTATGGCTAGAGATGAACGAACTTTACGATCCTTGGATGGTCTCCCAGCTTGTCGAATATTTGGCGCTCGACCAAGAAGTTGTGCGCAAACTCCTTAGTCAATTCTTGGTAACAAGGACTCTCTTTCCAGACCTGTGTGGGCGATTTCAGGATCACTCCTGGTTGTACTCGAGAGAAGCTAGACGTCGAGCCATAGTACTTCAAAGCAGCCATTCTAGAAGGACCGAATACGGGAACTTGAAGGTGAAAATATGAGGGAGGTAGGAAGAAAGCTGATAAATGGCTGACTTGGAAGGGAGTTCAAGGTTTAGATTGAAATGGGCAAGGCTGCAAAGTGTTGAAATATGACTAATCAATGACAAAGCTACGGAAGGAATGAGAGGAGCACGAAGTGGAATCTACTTTAGGCTTAGCGCTGAGCCGTGACTCAATGGCTCATGCCGCCGACCGTTAAGCTTTCCCATCACCTCCGAATAGTCTAACCAGAAAACCGGTCCCCTGATGGCTCTTGTTGGCTTCTGGTCCGTGTATCGAAGTCGCCCTGGAAAGTCTTGTAAGCGAACTGGGAAAAGCAACTCGTGGATCATGCCGATAGATAGCCACTAGGTTCAGCGTAGAGAAGTAAGTATAAAGCAGCATAAACCGTGTTTGTAATGAGGATACATCATAGCCAATACATCGCTAAAAGGCAAGGGCTGACGGCTGTCAAACCGTTAGACAATGATGCCCGAAGGAACCAGCAGAGTCGATCAGCGTAAGCGCTTCTGACACCTTCAGAAATGGGATGAACCAGTTGGTGGTGAGTGTTAGGGTCCAAGGGCTGAAACATACCGCATCGCAGAGGACCAATCATTTGGAAGAACAATCCTAATTTGCAGCCCACGAAGGCGCGGCGTTGAAAACCGTCCGTGCCCATAAAATCTGAAGGCTCGTATTTCGCTACGCAGACCTAAGATCGGCTGAACTCACAGAATTCAAGATATTCCATCGAAACTCATTCTCAGTATGGGGAAAGCAACCTATAGGGGAACCGCCCTCTCCGGCAGAGATAACTTTGACACATGGAAGAAAGATTTGATGAATTTCTTAGCTGAAACTGTTCTAATTTTGGCTTAGCCACCACTTCGCAACTTACGAGGAAGCTATGAAAAGGTATCATGTCAGTCTGTATCACCCGAAAAAAAGGAGCTGGCCAGTAGAGCTACACAGTGCCATGACGCAGAACCCTGTCTGAAACAGGCGCCGAAGCACACTAAACAAAGTCACCGCTTTCGCCCCGCAAAAACGTACAAATGCAAATTCCCTCACCATTCTTCCTCTCCCATTCCATGCTACATTCTCTTCACATAGCTATCGTGAGAATTTGAGCAAGGTTTAACATTTGATTGGGACTACCCTGCACCAACAATCACCATGTAGCAGTGCATACATTGCCTGAACTTCATTCAGCCAGTGCGAACTCTGCCCTTGTCACATCTGCCTGTGTCTGTGACATATATTCCTCTGTTGCAGACACCCCTTCCTTTCTAAACCAATTCTATCCGCCTTGTGGTGTTGCCTTCAGGTTAGGGTCAGTTGACGAGACAGCCAGAGGACTGGCACCGCCAGTTACTTGGGTCGGGCATACAACCGGTTTAGGCATTTCTGCAACAAGGAACGGCACATTAACCTAACACTTCAAAACAACCACATCATTAGTCAGTACTGTAAATTGGGTCATAGACCTGACGGCGAATTCATGCCCCTCCGGCTGGATGCGAGATCCTGGTTGGTCCGTGCACTGCTGACTAAGAGACGTTCCAGTAAGAGATGTTTCGGCGCCTGAACTGCAGGTAAACAACAACAAACTCGGCACCTACAACTTCACAACCTCTATGGCAGACTGGAGTGACGCTGCATGCGACGAATATATTTATGCCGCAACGGAACGAGTACATATCATTGATGCATGGAATAAAGACACTGCAGAAGCAATTTGGGATGCTGACGGAGAAAACCAACCTCGGAATATCGACTGGTGCAAGCAAGACTCAGCAAACGAACAATCAGATGTTCTTTGGCCCGCACCTCCTCAAAGGTCACAATACGTGAATATGAGCCAGAGTCCTACGAGGCAATCACCTCGAAGGAAGCCAGCGGCAGAAGGCCAGAGTGAGAGCCTCAACGAGGAGCTGCGAGCGGATGTTCTTTCTGCCCCAATACCCATACACAAAGGCAGCAGGTACAGCAGAACACTTTCGAACCTTACCCTCACCGAAAGAACAACCCTATCTCCAGTTTCATCAACACGATCCATGCCTCCAGAAAGACCGAAAAGCCCAGTCAAGGTTCTCCCGGACCTGGCACTAGCCCATCCGCCCACGATTCAAGTACATATCAACAATGGCAGGGTTGAGGATGATGTTCTCGGACGTATACACAAAGGGGTAGAGCGTGCAGTACGCTACGGCATATTCCCAAAGAGCTTGAAGGTATGCATGCTGGAACTTCATAGACTCGTTTCGCTGGCTGATCTCCCTGGTAAAGGATTCTCTGCGACAACACATCAGCGACCTAGACTTCGAGGACGACCGCATGTTTGCCGACGATTCGAGTTGGAATATAAATGCTGAGGTGCTACTGGAAAAAGTCATTGAGATACAAGAGAATGCACAATATTGTGAGGATTACAAACGACCGGAGGCATGTTGGGGAGATGATGTTGTGCGTCCAATCCTCGTTCTCGCCCACCAAGCTGCTGGCTGTGGCAAAGATGTGCGAATCGATAATGTGTACGTAGCCTCTACTTGGCGCATGGCTCTCACTGACCTTCTGCAGGATGTCAACTCGGATATGGCCAAGCAATCTCGTTCAACGCTCCGCGGCGGGGAATCTTATCCCGGTCGACACGAAAAAGGTCGACTATGCCATCTTCTATGCTCCACCTCCAGACCGCAAGCGACGTATCGCGTTACAACTTCAGCCTATACCAGAACCCTGCAATTTAAACCAGACCAGCCGCCCCGAACATGCAACATCTGTCAATCTTCTCTCGATCGAGATCAAAACTTCTGTCTCAGCAGATGACCCGTTGTTGCAATTGGCTATCTGGGCTTCCGCCGGTCTACAAGCTATCACCAATGTGTTCAGGCATGATTTGCCGGCTGCTGAGACGATCCCACCAGCGTTTATGATGAGTATGCGAGGGGCGGAATGCAAGATTGCTTACATGAAGCTCGAGTCATTAGAGACGGATTCGTTTCCTCGGGTAAATTCCCTCTTCCCCGCCAGCCTCTCCTCCTAGAAGTCGTCGTACTAACCCGGAATCACCAGAAACTCTACGGTGATTGTCAGATTGGCTCCGCGACGACGGTCACCGGCATATTCCAAATCATATCTGCTCTCAAAGTGCTCCTACCCCAAAGCAAGCGTCTCCATGATGAGTTCTGGGACGAGAGTCTACCAGCTTTGTGAATGGTTTGCTTCGGATGAGCAGGAAGTAGAAGAGCCCCAACTTCCCCTCGGTGGCATTGGTGCCCAACAATCTGACGAGGATTGGAACCTAATGGTGATCGCAGTAGTATTATCACGATATATTGACCCCTAAAATCGAATACTATACCCTACGCCAGTGAACGAGTTAGTATCGTAGTATTTAGTAATATCGAGTCTCGAGACATATAAGATCGACTTTTTGATACTACGCTAGTATTAGTATGAGATTCTCGTAAAGCGCTAGTATTAGTATGGAAATTGAATCTTATATCATATTGGCAATAATACTAAATACTGTGCTATGGCCACTTTGTGTAACAACTCAAGCTGAACAGGGATCTCGATCCGTAGATCCAGGTGGAAGGACTCAAAGGTGTGAACAACTATCAATTGCTATAACTAAGAGAACAAGCTACAGACAGAAGAAGGGAAGGAAAGCAGCGCTCTATATACAGGAAGCTGGCCGGAGGCCAGTAAGCGAGCTTTAGGATGTCCGGTGCTGAGCTCCGTCTAAGAAGTCAGGGCCGTGACACTTTGGGGCTTTTTTACAAGGGTCTGAAATGAACTTTACCCTTTTTAGTACGAATAACCGAATTAAAAAAGCTAAGACCCTTGTTGCATTGCTAATTTCGGAATAGCGTTATTTAGAGTTAGTGTTGTAGTATATCGCGGTATAGTATGATATAATATGAGATTGCAAATTTTGCTGTAATACGTATACAAATTTCAAATCTCATATTGCATGGTATATAGTATTGATTTTTAGGGGTCGATATATCACGATAATACTAACTCGCTCACTGCCCTACGCAATATGAGATTTGAAATTTGCATACGTATTATAGCAAAATTTGCAATCTTATATTATATTATACTATACTATAGTTGTAACAACCGGTATGCCCAAGGTGCGACACGGAGGCCATGGCACGGGATCAGGAGGCTGATGAACAGGGTATGAGGGGTTTCAGAGCCGATACGGAGGAGAGTCGGAGTCGCCTATATAAAGGCCTGCTCCTACTCTCTACAGTTGTTCCTCATGTTTTTGTATCCTTCGTAGGTAGACCTATAAGGCAATCACTATCAGCCTATTGTACGCACTCCCATATGCCTCTATTCTAGCCCGTGATTCCTTGCGTCGTTACAATAGTATATTATGATATTGACCTTAATGAGGCTATTCCTAATTAGTAATACTTAATAAACTATCTCGAGAACTTACCTAGATTTGCTTTACTAATATTCCTTGATTCTCTATATGTGGGTTCACTCTAATACGGGGCACCACCACGTTCCTGACGTGAGTGCCTATTGTATTCTTGAGTGAGTGATTCGATTGAGTGTTAAGTTATTATTATTATGTTTGTTTGTTTTTCTATTTAACGTCTAACTAAAGGGCCGTGCAAAGCACGGGACCTACTCCGTGCTCGAAGATACGACGCTAGGAGTAAACTCCTAGAAACCAGAGGCTGAAGGCCTGGGGCATGTTGGGATACTTGGCGTTATTCCTTAACCGCAAGTATTAGGTAGGAAGGTATTTACACTGAAACTGGGAAATGAGCCCTCCTCTACGCTCTAGCCCTCCTACTCCCCGTGGCTCTCGCACCGTCATTATGTGTTTGAGACAAAAGAAAAAGTAATAGTTGACAAAAGGAATGGCCAGCTAGCTGGCTTTGCGGTAAGGACAGATGTCCTCAAAAAAGCGGGTTTTGCGCCACCATTCAGTTAGCGTAGCGGCACCTTCGCTGGTGCCGAGTAGTTGTGGGATTAGGGTGGAAGGAGGCCCTCGGGGTCGGTTGCAGCGCCTGCGGGCGATTCTGCAGAAAAGGAAGTGAATAGGAGTTTTGGGGAGGCCGCAGGAGCAATGAAGCTGTGCGTCTGTATGGTCGAACCTTTCGTGGTAGTCTTTGAAGTCGCCGTGGTTTGACCTGGCTGCTATAATGCGGCCAAGCTCTTTTCTAGGGAGCCGAAGCTCTTGTGGAGGGACGGGAGCAGTAGTGATTGATAACAGTTGGTAGTTTTCATGTGCGGAAGTCGCCCACCACTCTGCTCGTGCTTTTGAAGCTTGCTGTGCGTGCCATTTCTTTAATGAAGCAAACGACAATGGATAAGGAGCATTAGGGAGCTGGGAGGAGCCTTTACGGGCTTCTGCATCTGCCAGGTCGTTTCCGGGAATATTTGCGTGGCCAGGCACCCACCGGATGTGTATGTCGCCGGCTGGTGTAGCGTTGTCTCTTTTCTGCCAGTCTTCTCTAGCTTTAATAAAAGAATTGAAAATAGGCTGTGAAGTGGTAAGTGAAGGGGACAGCAAGCGTTTTGCGACTTCGAGGTTGTCAAGGCAGATCCAGGCGTTTTTAGCTAGTCCGTTCGACGGGTGACGAAGAGCTGCTTGTGCACCGAGTAGCGCAGCAATAGCTTCCGCGTCGAAGATTTCAGCGCTAGGGCCGAGGGCGAAAGCTTCTTTGACTGTAGCTTCGGGCAGTACTAGAGCATAGCCTGCTCCTGCGTTGCCGTTTTGGAGTTTTGAGCCGTCCGTGTACACTACTATGTCGTTTGCTGGAATTTGGTGGATAAAGTGCGAAAAGGTGGCGGCCCGTTGTTCTTTTGTGTGCGTCAGGTCGGGAGCGCCTATTCGTTTCTCTATATCTGCGGGGCTTTCGGCCGGGAACCAAGGTGGTAGAGCTATCATGTCGAGCTGTTCTGAAGCAGGTAGCGACAGGTATCTTATTGCGAAACGAGTTGGGACGCGGCTACGACGAGTCGGGATCAGTGGCCCTCGGACGGCTTCGGCTCGTGTGCGTAGCGGGTGCTGAGGGTCGAGCCGGCGTATGCGGAATGTTGCGCGTCTAGCTATTTCGTCGAGCTTAAGTTCGGGGGGTGCCAATCCTGATTCTCGGTATAGAATTGGGTACGGGGTTGTTTTGAAGACCGGGAGGATAGCTTTGGCTGCAGCTCGAGTAGTAATTTCAAGCTTTGTGAGTAGGCCATCTATTCGGTTCGAAGTGTAGCCGTTGTGTGTTTGCCTTTTTCGGCCTGGCCACCATGTTTCTGCTGCGAAGTACGCTACCGGCAGGACGCACGCTGTTACGGCTTGTCGTGTAAGCATAGGGGAGACTCCTCGAAGCGTGTTGCCGAGTGACGAGAAAGCGTGAGCTGTTTTCAGAGCTTTGGTTGCTTGAGCAAGTGCGTGGTATTTGAAAGTTAGTTTCCTGTCGAAAAGCACTCCAAGCCATTTTAAGTAGGGGCGTTCAGTGCTTTCAGATACTACGAGGGATCCAGCTGTTACCGATGGTGATCTGTTTTTGTCCGCGTGCCTGCGGGAGAAGTGTAGAAGTTCTGATTTTTCAGGGTCGAACGTAATTCCTTCCGAGCGTCCCCATTCTAGGGCTTGTGCCAGGGTAGCTGAGAGAGCGTATGTGTTTTCTCTCAGAGAGGGTGAGATTTTGTAAGTAGCGGCGTCGTCGGCGTAGCCGAATCCTCCTTGAAATAGTCTTAGGAAAAATAAAGGAGAAATGTGAAGCATAAATAGAATGCCAGAAACTGGAGAGCCCTGAGGTAGCCCGCACTCGATTTCAATTTCGTCTCCGATTTCGCCGTCGAGCCGAATGCATACTTTACGCTTTGTGGCGAACGATGCAACCCATCTTACTAAGTAGTTGGGCCAGCCTTGTTCGCGTAGCCTTTTAACGAGCCTTCCTGGTAGGACAGCGTCGAAAGCGCCTTTGACGTCGAGCGTAAGCATCGACGCTGTCAAGCCCTGATTCAGCGCTGTTTCGATGTCATGTGTAAGGCATGTTGTAAGGTCGACCGACGACCGCAAAGGGAGCGCGCCGAATTGTTGTGCTGCGACTACCTGGTATTTTATAGCAATCCATGACATCCTTTTTGCTACTAGCCTTTCCAGGCCTTTTCCGAGCACCGAAAGTTTGTTTGTTTGTTTGTTTTCTATTTTACGTCTTGGCGGGGGGTGCATAGCAAGTGCTACATGGCCCCTTGAGCTCCGAAACCGAAGAAAGGACGCCAGAGGATAGGCCTCTGGTATGGTACAGCCCTTAGCGTGAGCTGAAGGGATAGAGGGTTATATACAGATACTAGCGTTGTGCCCTAACTGCTAGCATAAAACGCGGTGACATAGAAAATCTAAGCTTATAGACAATCTATAAAAATACAGGCGCCTTCCACTTGTGCGCTGCCCTCCTACTCTCCTTGGCCACAACAACGACAACTTATTATTATGTATTAAAAATGTAAAAGAACTAAGTGAAATATGCCGGCCTAGTCTAGGCTAGGCAGGCGGAGCGGAGAAAGTTCCTCGAAAAAAGAGGTCTCTTTCCACCATTGAGTAAGCTTACATGCTCCTTCAGGAGTGCCGAGAAGTTCGGAAAGGTCGCGGAATGGGTAGCGTGAGAATAAAGAGTTTGTTGATCCACGGCGTGCTATACGGCAGAAAAAGAAGTGGACAGGCGCTTTTGGGCGACCGCAAAGGCAATTAGGTTCAAATGTAGAATGGTTGAATCGCTCGTGGTAAGCTAGGAAATCTCCGTGGCCGCTGCGCGCGGCTATCAGGTGTCCTAAAGCTTTTCGGGGTAGCGAAAGCTCTTTTGGAGGTAGAAGAGCTGTTGAAATTGGGATCGCTTGGTACGAAGTAGGAGCGTTGGCCAGCCACCATTCTAAGTGTTTTTGAGGTAGCTGAGCAGCTACAAAGCGTTTTAAAGACGCCCAAGAATATGGGAGTTCAGGAGGGAGTTGCAATGCTCCGCGGCGAGCAAGAGCGTCGGCGAGTTCATTGCCCGGCACTTGAAAGTGCCCTGGGACCCAGCGAACCTGAATTGTTCCTTTGCGCGGACGGGATGCCCACGCCGCTTGTAGAGAGCAGGCTTTCTGGAAGGTTTCGGCTGACGAGCCGAGAAAAGGAGTAAAGAGCCGTAGGGCGACTTCTTGGTTGTCGAGGCAAATCCAGATATTTGTAGCGTAGCTGGCATCTCTTCGAAACATAGTGTCTGTAATTCCGGCTACTGCAGCTCGGGCTTCAGCATCAAAGACTTCGACACGGTCCCCGTAAGCGATTGAAGCTTCAGTGATTTTGTATCCATTCTGAAAAGCAATATAGCCTCCGCCTGCGTTACCTGTAGCGAGCTTAGAGCCGTCAGAGTAGATTATTATGTCGTTGTGGCGGGTCGATTCTAAAAAGTTTTGGAAAAGAAACGCGGCTTCTTGTCGGGTAAGAAACGATTTTTCTGGGGTGCACGCTCCGATTCGGAGCCTAGCAGCCGTTCTGCTTTCTGGGGTGTGCCAGGGGGGGAGCTGTATTGGGTTCAGATGCTCTGTTAGCGGGAGAGATAGCCATCGTCGTGCGTGTCGTGAAGTAGACCGAGTAGCGTGTCGGGGACCTGTTCGGCATGCTTTCGTACGTGCTTTAAGGGGATGTCGGGGATCGAGGCGGCAAGTGCGGGCTGAGTCTTTAAGTGCTAGTGAGTCTAACAAATGCTCTGGGAGAGGAATCCCGGCTTCTCTGTGTAGAATCGGCAGAGGAGTAGTCCGGTATGTTGGCAGTATTGCCCTGGCGCTTGAAATTAGTGCTTTTTGAAAAGCTTTCAAGATTCCTTGTTGGCTGTTGCTAATAAGCCTAGATTTGGAGTACCGTGTAGCTCCTGGCCACCAAGTTTGAGCTCCATAAAATGCTACTGGTAGTACGCATGCCGTTACTGCACGCCGAAGCAACGCTGGAGAGGCTCCTCGGGCAGTGTTTCCGAGTCGAGTGAGAGCCTGGCTAATGCGGAGAGCCTTTGAGGCTTGGTTATAAGCGTGAGCTCTGAAATGAAGTTTGCGGTCAAAAATAACTCCTAGCCATCGAATCTGAGAGTTTGGTGTGTGTTCTGTTACTGTTATTGTGCTTGTAACTACCGGGGGGGAAATTGATTGGTCGGCAAGTTTTCGGGAGAAGTGAATAAGCTCTGATTTCTTTGGGTCGAAAGTGATCCCTTCTTCTTTTCCCCATTCGAGAGCTTGCTCGAGTCGAGCCGACAGCTTCTCGGCATTTTCGGTTAGTGAAGACGAAATCTCGAGCTTCGCGCCATCATCCGCGTATCCAAAGTTTTTGCGGGGGCTGTCGAGAGAGAACAACGGAGCGACATATAGCATAAACAGTATTGGGGATACTGGGGAGCCTTGCGGGAGCCCGCAGTCGATTTGAGTTTCAGGGCCGATTTCTCCGTCCAAGCGAATGTGTACCCGCCGGCCAGTTGCAAAAGAGATAATCCACCGGACAAGCAAGTCTGGCCAGCCTTGTTCTCGGAGCCTGCGAGCTAGTCGTCCAGGGAGAACTCCGTCAAAAGCTCCTTTTATGTCAAACGTCAGCATTGAGGCGACTTTGCCTAGAAGGAGCGCTGTTTCAACGTCATAAGTAAGGCAGGAAGTTAGGTCTGTGGCTGAGCGAAGCGGAAGAGCGCCGAACTGCTGTTTGGTTAGAACTTTTGAAGTTACAGCGATCCATGCCATTCTTTTAGCGATTAGTCGTTCAAGGCCTTTTCCTAGAACCGATAAAAGTGCAATTGGCCTGTACGAACCAGGGGCAGAGCGGTCCGGCTTTTTGGGCTTGCTAAGAATTGCGAGAATCGCTGTGCGGAAGCATTTAGGGTGGTGTCCAAGCTGAAGGCATTGGCGGTACAGTGTAGTGACTAGTGGGCGGATTAACGGCCAAGCTAGCCGTAGAACTGGCGTCGGGATTTCGTCTTTGCCGGGAGCTGTATTGCCGGCTTTGAGGATTGAAGTTTCGATTTCGTAGTCTGTAACGTCGGGGAAAACAAGAGAGGTGCGAGGAATTGCCGGTGCGGTAAAGGGAATATCTCCGGCTTCACAAGTGTTTCTCAGTAAGTTGCGGGCTAAAACGTCTCTTTTGTCCTGTAGTAAAACAGCCGGGGGCGCATCTGGTCTTGTTGGGTCTTGCAGAGGGGGAGTTCTGTACGAGCCTGTAGACGTGTGCCATTTTGCCATTTTGAATATATTTTTGCTTGTTGCAGCATTGAGCATTTCGCGGTAAAAGAGGTTTTTAGCTCGCCGCACTGTGTTCCGTAGTGCTTTTTTTGCTTCGGAGCAGTCGTCGGATATACGGCGAGAATGTCGATAATCTTTAGCTGCGTTAGAGCATTCTGCGGTCCACCACGGGTTTCCGATGGAGCACGAATAAGAGCGTTTGGCTGCTTTTGTATAAGCTTTTTGGATTTGACTAGTAAGTTTACTGGCGTATATATCGAGCTCTGTTGAGTTTTGTGGGGTTCTTAGCTGCTGAACTGGCTTTATATGCTCCTCAAGGGATTTAAGAAAGCTTTCTTCGTTTAGCGTAGTTAGTCGGAGTGGGGTAATTGGCTCGCGGTGCCGGGGATCCCAGTATACTGTCGAAAGGAGTGTTCGATGGTCTGAGCTGGTTTCTAAGTCTTCTGACAGCTCTGTAGCTATCCCGATAGCTTCTAGCGCGGAAGTAGCAAAAGCTAAATCTAAAACGTTTCCTCGATTATGAGTGGCTTCGTTTGTGGGAGAAGATAGAACGAAGTCAAGTAAGTCTATCCAAGAAACGAAGTCTGTCGCTGTAGTGTTTGGATTGTTGTCGAGCGATGGCTGCCAGCGGTGGTGGTGAAGGTTGAAGTCTCCAGCAATAAGTGTTAGACGTGGGAAAAAAGTATGTGAAAGCGAGGTAAGAGAGCGAACAGCTTGTCCTGGTCTAATAGCGTTAACAGGAGCGTTGTAACTGTTTATAATAAGAAAAGTCTGGTTGTAAGGTGTAAGCAGTGTAAGAAACAGAAGGTCGGGGATTCCGGGGTTGTTGGGTTGCAGTGGTCGAAGCTGTACAGCTTTCAACCCTACGCCTTTACGCAAGTAAGTGAGAACCCGAGGAACAGTAGACCAGTTGTCTATCGGAGAGAAGGATTCGTAAGAAGCGTGGCGTTTTGTAATTCGCCGAGCTAAGTCTTGCGTGTAAATGTACGGCTCTTGTATTAAAAGAATATCGATTTGGTTTAAGAATGCTAAATTCAATGCAATTTCGTGATTTGTAGAGCACCTGTTCACGTTGACTTGCATTATTGTGAGCGGAGGCCGAGAGCGGCGGCGTCTACTTGGCATTAGAGGCTTCTGCGACTAATTGGCTGCTTGGGCTCGCAGTTTCCGGCTCTGCAGCGTCAAGGTCCATAGCGGTAGTTCCAAAGCTTCTTTTCCTTGTAGCATAAGGAGCCGTAGTTGTGTGCTTGCGGCGGGTTCGTACAGAAGTAGTAACCTGGGTAGGAACGGGGGAGCTGGTAGCCTGGAAAGTGGGTAGTGCCTGGAGGGCGCTGGGGGCTGGTAGTGTTGAAGTAGTTGCGCTAGAAGTAGCGGAGCTTTCCTGGCGTGCCGTGGCTTCGGTGTGAATAGGAGGCTGGCTACAAAGGATTTGCACCGACGGCTCTGTAGCAGAGGTATGAGTGGAGTTCGGGGGATGAGGGGCAGGCGTGCTGGTTTTGCAGTGGGCGGCTTTTAGTTGTAGCCTGGCTGCTGAGCCGGCGTGTCGGAGCCGGGCTACTTCTGCTTTTGGGGGGAGAGGAGAGCCCGGCTTAGGTCGAAGAGGGCACTCGGGAGCATCCGCTGGATGAGGGCCATGGCAATGTATACACCGAGGGGGGCACTGGTGTGCGTGTGGCGAGCAAGCTTTGTGTGAATCCTCTACGTGCTCGATCGAGCCACAAATGCGGCAGCGAAGAGGGCGTGCGCAGGAACGCTTGTTGTGCCAAAGAAAGCACCGGCTACATTGTACGACACTGACTTTCTTAGGGAGAAGCCTGGCGGTTGCTCTGCAGCCGAACAATATTAAAGATTTGGGGAAAGAAATAGACGAGTTTACTCTAACTATCCAAGAAGTCGGGTAATCGAAGTCAGCCGTTTGGCTTTCTTTAGTTTGTCCGACGTATGTTGGGGAGAACCCGATTGAAGATGTAAGTGCTTGTGACAGAGCTTCGGCTGTGACAGGTATGTTCGCTACAGAAGTTCCGTTTAGGCCGGTGTACGCTCTAGGGACCGAAGTGAGCTTGTAGCTATTGAGGTTTGGTGCTTCTTCGACGGAGCAGTTTCCGTCTGCGAGAAATAAAGTTTGGATTTCTTGAATCCGCGTGACTAGAGTAGTTCGTGTGGCAAGGGAAGTTGGGCAAAGAGCAAGTCCGGAGTTAACGGTCTGTACTTCGCGGATTTCTTTTTGGAAGCCAGCTTTTTTTAGAATGTCATGCACAGCATGGCTTGAAAGTTGTCGGTACGGGTGAGAAAGGGGTAGGCGGACAAAAAGTCGGTTGTCTGAGAGCTCTTGCTTAGAAGTAGGTTTCAGTGGCTTCCGAGAAGTTGTTAAGGTGGTCGCGGTTTTGGCCGCGTTGGCATACGATAGTTTTGCATTAGCAACAGGTGTGTTTGTTGTGTTTTCTGCATAGTTTTCGTGTAGTGGAGTCGATAGCGTACTTTCAGAGTTTGTTGGGTGCGGTGCAGGGGGAGGGCCGGAGCCGCAAATGTGGCTGCGGAAATGAGCTTGCGCCACATTGAAGATATCTTCGCAAAATCGAGAGAAAGCTTTCTCGAGTGGTATCGGGACTTCTTTAGCTTTACAGCTTTTATCTCAAGGTCGAGGGCTTGCGTAATGCCCTGGAAAAGGTTCTGTGCTTCTGTTGTGCGGTGTTCTGCCTCCTTTGAGGCAGTACTGAGGGCGTGTTGGAAGGAAAGAGGCCCCTTTTTTGGGCCAGTTGGCGCTATGCCGGAGGCTACAGGGCCTCCCGCCATGCCGGGGGTCAGTAGTGGTGTAAGGGAGCGAATAGAGGTAGATTAAGGTAGCAATTTAAGTAATATGTGTTGTTTTGTGTGCAAACTCGTGGTGATAGACGTTGTTGTTGTTATTCTCTAGTAGTAGTAGTAGTAGTTTATTGCGCCCGGCTAAGCCTAAAGGGCCCTATTCTATATTACATAATACACTTCCTTCGGTGTTTCTAATGCCTCCTGAAGCCCATACAGAACTGCTTCTATTTACATTTTCCAATTTCAGTAACACATATTCAACGTGGTCTCGTGCGTAGTTAGTAGCAAGTTAACTTGAAGTTCATTCCTCCAAGTGTTCAATGTCCTATTGTCGGCGACTGAAGCGAGACCTGCTGGGGACACGAGGGTGATAAAGGGTTAGTCGGAATAAAAGAAAGAAATGGGAGTTCCTATTGTAGGGAGTTAGTTGCCTGCTCTATTTCCATGTCCAGTCGTCTTGTGGCTATGGCAAACTTGATCGTTGCTCGAACCGCGTCTATATTTGGTGTCCATTTCTCCGGGTCAGATGGAGCTTTCCCTCCCAGGTAGAAGGAGAGGTTGCCTCTTCTAGTGTCTGTCTGTGCTAGCATTTGCGTTCGGTATGCGTCCCATCTCGTGCATCGGAAAAGGAAGTGCTTGACAGTTTCTGTTGCCTGCATGTAGAAGTAGCTCGGTACAACAGCTGCATGCCTGGGCTGCGTCACATTGAGTGCCGGAGTGGCGGTAAATGTGGGGCTGCACTAGCACTTCCGATAGGGTGAGCCAGGGTCGGTTTAGCATCCCTGTTGCCACGAGAAGTTGCCTCTTCCTTTCTGTTTAAAGAATTCTTTCCCGCCTTCCCCTCCTCTCTATATCCTCAGCCCATACGCCTCCCCATGCACCCTATATGAAGGAATAAGAAGGGTCTTCCACTATTCACGAGATATCACAAGCTTATCCGATTCGTTAATACGTTTCGAACTTCGACTATAACCTTTGTTAGCTGAGTCTCTCACAGTAGTAGTGGTCCCCCAAATTGATAGACACGCAAACGAGCAGCTGAGAACATAACGATAATCCATCGGCTTCATCTCTATACACTTGGAAACCAAGCCCGCAATCCAGCCACGTTATGCCCGTCGCTGCTTGATACAAACCCCACAATCTTTCCAGCCGCAGGCAAATCTTAGTACATATGCAAACTCCGATCGCCTTTAATCCAGGGGGAAATAGTTGCAAAATGCGCCAGACCTCTTCGCACCTATTGCGTATGACGAGCGATAACAGGCCATTCGCAAAGGTAAGGACCACTTTTACGATAGTATGTAAAGCCATGAAGCTGACATGAACGAGGATTTCGAGGACCTATTTGCAGCACTGGTTGTTAGCCTTCCACTTGGATCACATCGCGTACGACTAACTATGGTGGATCATTCATTCTTGCTAGAGGAAGCTATTAACAACTTGGGCTCCTTGAAGTCCTCACAATCTAACCGAATACCAGACCCTAAGGATCCTTCGCGTGTGATTACTACTACTATTACGACTACATTCTCTATGGCGCATGGAATGGCTAGATCTGTATGTCAACGCTTTTTGGCTGCGAGGCTCGTCGAATCTGCGAATGGCAAGCAAGCAAAGGAATTTGATACTAAAGGCTCAGTCTGGCAACTGACGCCTAAGGGCATTAATATCCTGGAAAGATTCTGTACAAAGAACGGCATCGAGCAAAGGCATATCACAGACCTTGTCAGTTCTCCAAGGAACGCAATGCAGCTGATCATTCTTGAGCGAGATTCTGTTACTGACAAGTCATCTTCGGATCGCAGCACAGTAGAGGTCATCTTTCGCAGATTTGTTGGTCAAAATGGGCCGAATGTCACGAATAACACCAGTTCGAAGGATTCTAAGTCGTTGAGGGAATATAAGGAAAGCAGTCCCGGCGTCAGGATGGCCAAGGAGCGCAAGGTTGGTTCACCACCAAGGACTATTTATCAGACGTTCACAGGATTGGCCGCCACTGATTGGCTGATGGACTACTGCAGTACTGTTGAGAGAAAGGAGGCATCTGAGTTTGCAACCCACCTTCTAGAGCAAGAGTTGATCCGGTGTGTGCAACCTGACCCTTTCTATCTCGCACAATTCCCTCAAGGCAAAGAGAATGAGGTCAGGTTTCAGCCAACGAAGTACGCAATCTACCAACTATCACAGAAGGGCAAGGACGTTGTCCATATGACTTCTAGCATGCAGATCCCGGAAAGTGAGAACACTAGTTCTACCACTACAAGGCTTGGAGGTCCTCGCGATTCTAACACCCGGATGTTGGATAGGATTCTGAATGATGCAGCGCTTCGACTGCTTTTCCGAGAGTATTTGCGAGATACGCTTTGCGAGGAGAACTTGTTATTTTATTTAGATGTTAATAAGTTTCTTCAGTCGTGCAAGGTCCAGATCGAGGCCAATTCATCATCAAGTGCAAACCGCGCTTTGGGAAATCTCGCTTCCGCACAAGAGGCTCTCGCTTCTGCCTACGCGCTCTACAATGCTTTCATAGCTCCTGGCTCGCCGTGCGAACTCAACATTGACTATTTGCTCCGAAACCAACTTGCAATAAGGATGACCAAGGCTGGGGGACAGGATGCGGCGATAGTCGAGAGCCTTGTGGACGTCTCTAAGCTGTTCGAACAGGCCCAGCTCTCGGTAGTCAAGCTCATGGTCAGTGTGAGTTTAAATATTCTAATAGCGTTTATCCACTTCTAATGTCTTTGATAAGGATTCTATACCTAAGTTCATACAGAGTTCAAAGTACGAACAAATATTGGAGAACAGTTAATAATTTCGATTCCACTTCCCCTCGGCGCAGCACCATGAACTAAGCAGATCTAATAGATGAAGGATATTATTTTTATCCACGAAGATGTTTTCTCACAGGCTGCCTTGATAGATACAAGTGAATGTGGAGGCAGGGGGGGATCTAGTAATATAAAGGGATAACCTGAGTGGGAAGGCTTGGTTTTCAACGAAAAGGTGCAGAGGGGAGAGAAGAGGAAGGGAGAAGCTTTTTTACAGCATCAATAACTGTTGTGAATGTCCCACGACGCACAGACCACCACTTGAATGTATTTAAGTTCTCGCAAGTAGAATAGAACTTGGAAGAATCAAGAACAAGTCAACCACCTACAACGAGCATATATAGCACTGCGCTGAGATCGCGGTGCTACGTGCCCCGTGGGTAACCGACTTAAGCAATTGCAAGTCATCAATACAAAGAAGTATCACAGAGAGTGATACAAACAATAACATATACGATATTATATCTTATGGTATTTGCTCTATAAAGGCCGGTGACGTTATTTCCAATCTTACCATGATCTCTGGGCAGGATTGTACGCGAAACCATAAACCTTCATATTCCTTTTGCGGGTAGGTTTTATCACACTTGACTACTGCAAAATCTAGTGGTGGACATTCAGCTCAACCAGCTGCCGATCGTGTTTCCCTACTCTGATACATTACGTTAATAGGCAGTTACTTGCTTCTCATAATTCCTTCAGGTCACTATTGAAAGCCACAATCGTATGTCCACAGACGATCACATGTCTCACTTGGGGAAAATGGTTCCAGCTTTTCGATCACAATGTGAAGGGAGGTGCGAGATCTACATATTCGGATGTCCTGTACGCAGAAATAAATTCCGCTGCGACTGCTAGCATCTCTATTAGATAGCTTGTTGCCCAAGTTTCTGTGAACGAAAACTATCAACGTGAAACATCGTATGTTAGTATATGTGATCTGGCTATCTGAACAGCCGATCTAGAGAATCTGCTCTTTTGCCGTGCCGGGAAGTGAGGGTATCAAGCCAGACGATACTGGAACAACGTTGTATCGCGCATTTGCGAAAAGAAATTTCATTTTCAATTAACTTAGTGCAGGAGGATTTCGAACTATGGGGGGATAAACTCTGACCTATTACATGTAAAGTTTGCCAAGAAATGTGGCTTGAATTTTTAGGTTCAGTGGCTAACATTATCAGGCCACATATCGCGCCACTTGGCAGCTGATTACAAAACATCCGGGTGTGTATTTTAATCGGCTGCCTGAATATATGGGGAAGAGACTTTCTAGCTCCTTACCACAATGCAGTCTTGATAGGCTTTCCACCTCATTTTACTAGGCGCTGGCGCCGATCAGGCATTTGTGATATCCTTTTCCGAATCTCTATCATAGTAATTTTGTCCCACTCTTGTTGTAATTACGGTCGTGCGCACCCAGTTTGCACTACTAGCTACACTGCGAGGAAGAAATCAAGGCGGCTTCACCGTCAGTGATCCTACTAGTCCATGGACGGACTGGCGATTTCAGTCCGTCCAACCAGTCCGTCCAGTCGCCTCGGCAGTCCGTCCACGGTTTTTGGACGGACGGGTTATAGCGTGGACGGACTGGTTGGACTGCCAGTCCAACTTGTTAACAAGGGTTGCGTAAGGGGATTCTAGGGTAAGACAGGGGATTGTGGAAGCCTAGGGGCGTACGAATGAATGGATTGAGTCATGTGTCATTTCGGTAAGGTCGGATGGACACTGGTGCTGCACTTTATTTAGTATTGAGATCCGTCCATACGACACTCAATAGTTTAGTTAATGCATTTCAGTCCTCGAACCTGTCAAGGCAACTGCGTAATCGGGTAATAGCAAGGCTGATCCCTATAAGCTGAATGTTAAGAATTTTCAAACACATTTCTACTACAGTAGAACCTGAGTGACTATTTAGATGTGAGCGTCTCTTCGGGCTGCTGGCCATGATGTTTAGTTAATTAGAATACTATTTACGATCGAACGAGGAGGCTCACGGAAGAACGATTGGGGCCTCAGCAGCATACCGCGCCTTCTATAAGCTTTGATCTCTCGTTGCCAGAAATGAAGAGTCATAGAATAAAGCAAGTTCACTGACAGAACCTTGGACCTAGGTACCAATAGGGAGCATAGCACTAAGCCATGGCCAATTTTCCAATGACGTGCACGAACATCAGGATCTTCAAGCTCTTTTTCTAGTTGTGCGAGAGTGGTTGTTGCGCTGTCTTCAACTTTAGCGTTGATGGGCAAAGTAGCGGGAACGAATCGGGCGATGAACGCACAGTATTATCGCCAATACCTACAGTAGGTGACCGCGTGAAACTAATCTAGCACCAAGCTGAACCTTTATTCTAGCGTTCTTATCGAAAGCTCAAGAGTATCAGTAACGCAGGACGATTATCACATTCCTCGAGATAATTGCCTCGCTTCATCAACTACAAATGGTAGCCGAAGATTGGAGTCGCTATACAGGCAACACTGTAGTATAGGCATAGGATAGTCTGTGCACGTTATTAAAGCAACTACGCTGTGCTCCAAAAAATAGCCTTATAGTTTCTACTACATTTCCACACGATTATTAACTTTACCAGGGGGTCGTTTAGGCGTAGTAATGTCCATCCACCTGTTACGGTTAGCGCCTGGCGCGAAGCGAAACATCACCTTAATTTCGACACAACGCAGACCGGCATGATAACCAACTTCGCTCTGAGCACTTTACAAAGCAAAACCCCGGAAAATATAAACCCTGGAACCAACGACGACCGACGCATCTCGAAAATGGGAATAGCGAGCCCCTCGTTGAAGCCGACATCGCCATCCTACCGTCTACGACGGACCTCTTTTTCGAGCACTTCATCGATTTCATCAACTTTATCATCTTCATTTATACACTCTCCAGATTTTGCGCCACTACCAACATTCTTAGGAAATTCCACAGTGTCGGAGATAGGGCGGCGTATTGGACAGTGTTCGAGCCCAAGTATGCAGCTCGAAAGCCTTGTCATCTGCAAGTGGTTGTGGGATGTGAGGCAACTACCGCCGCTGCAGTGAAGAGACCCTGCGCCGATAATTAAATAACTTTTACCAGTGCCAAATCGAGGGTTACAACCACAGGCGCTTGTAAGTACACCAGCTATACTACGCAGCAGACCGATTACGATTGAATTGCCTATACGGCGACCAAATGACTTAACGTATACCCATTTAGAGCCTCTTTCCGCAAGGGGAGACCTTCCAGGGTTGGTTTTCGGCCTATTCTTTATTTCTCGCAGCTTTCGAGCTCTGAAACCAATATCATGCTGTATTCCTTGACTGACAGATTCTATACATTTGCAGCGGCTACTTTCCCTTCCATGAGGATATTCAGCGCTCACATAAACCGCATCCTTTCCACCACGAAGTCAAAAGCAGCCCCCTCTTCAGCCCAGGAATGCCTGGGCCAGAGTCTCCTCCATACACGCTTCGAAGACCCGCCGACGTGCATCCATCAATGCCGATGGGGAAATACTATCCCTCGAACTACAAAAATAAGAGCAAGTCAAGGGACTTCGAGTACAAAATTCATGTCCCTATCTCTACAGCGTCCCACTAACTAGATGAAAGCTGGCAAGAGTCCGACATCAAAAGGAAGGTGCAGCAATATCGGGCAGATCTGGTCGAGCCAGCAGTAATTGCGGGACCCATGAGTTTCTGCGGGTATAAGCCACAGTCGCTAAGATTATTGCCATTGGAAAGTCCGGGACTAGTTATGCCGATGGATTTGGACGAGTGCGGAGATTCTGATTCTGGGGAGTGGTTGTTCGAGTAAAGGAACAGCAGTAAAATCTCTACAGGCATTCAAGATGATGTATATATTGTTCTAGCGCCTATATAATTAACTGTAGGTAGTATGGGTTTGCCTTCGTAATTAAGCTTGCTTAATAAGAAGGGTTTCGAAGAGTGCCAGCCCATCTCTTTCGGGTACGATTAAAACGCACACCATTAGCGCCGCGCTAAAACTTGGCATCAAAAACGTTAAATTTAAGCGAGCCAATTAACTAAAATAAAATTGGGTCCTTGGATCTTTCGACCCACTCATTAAGCGATGAGCCAATTAAAGATATAGAAAAGTGGGCCACTTCTTTTTCCCACGCTTCAAATAAGCGATCCTTTTCCTCCTCATTTAACTGGCTAGCAAGCTCGCTTAATTCAAAGAAGCGGGTCCGCACATGATCTAAAGCCTCGCTTGTATTAAGCTTAGCTTCAATGTCACGTGAAAACTGATTTTCCTCGCTAGTTACTTCAATTAAGCCTTTTGACCAATAAATCTCGAATCCTGATTCGTCGAACTGACTCGCGTAATTTTCCCAGTTTGGCTCCTCGATTACGCCGAGCCAATTATATGCGAGTATTATGTGTCGGCAAGGAAGAAAGTAGCTCCGGGCAAATCGGCAGGAGTACGTGAAGTCGGGCTCAAGCGAAGGCTCGGCGCCTGATTCGGCTAGTGTCTCGGCAAGCTTGATTTCGTCCAATAAAAGAAGCTGAATTTGATACGGAAAAACGTTTAGCCAAGGATAATCAAGAGTAGCGCTAAGCTTTTTGCTCGACCAATCGTAAGCGGCCTTTTGAGCGCGTGCGTCATACGCCGCGGCACACTGGCCAATTATAGAGATGATCCCTGCTAGCGAGTATTTCGGACGAATTACAAGCTTAGTTAATTTGCCAAGAGATTTAAGCGAGCGATGAAGCGCTTCGATGGGATTGGGTTGTTGTTACTTGAAGAAGCAAGGCTGAATGATTACGTGTGTAATTGTAACAGTGAGAGGGCAGCAGGAGGGATTGCAATATAACAAGTGAGAACACGTAACAAGCGTTGTGGTTGTAACAGTGATGGATTGATATCAGAAGTATGCTTGTAAGTCTAACCGGAGAGAAAAAGAACTCAAGCTTGCTCTTCTCCAAAGAGCTCTAGCTGTTCCTTATATCCTCTAGCGAGGTATAGCAGTGCTGTATCCCCTTAACCGTCATTGCGACCGACCCCTGTAATTAATCACGTGACGCAACCCCATCAAAATCATAGAATATCGCGTTTTTGACCTTCATACAACAACAGCTTTATCACAACACTACAACCATGCCTATTAATGAGACTATTGCTGATTCTACTGATCCAGGAACCTTAAGACCTGATATTTCTCCTACTACAACAACTGGCACACAGTTTGTGCCTCTTGAATGCCCTCAATTCGACTTTAATATCACGCTTCCTACACACGTTGCGCCAGACGACGCATTAGCTATTTGGAGCCTGTTTTTTACTCAGGAACAGCTGAAAGCAATAGTGGAGAATACAAATGACTACATATCGAAAGAGAAGCTTTACGGCCCGCGTACAAAAGGTGCACGCGTTGTTCAGCCTATCACAATTGCTGAGTTGTACGGATACATAGGAATATGGATTTATATGGGATTACACATAGAAAACAATATTCAAGCGTATTGGAGTACTTCAAAATCGATGCCTCGACATACTACAGTTATTGAAACAATGGGCAAAACTCGTTGGGAGAACATACATCGACTTTTGCACCTTTCTAGACTTGATGCGCATGACGTATTTCAGAAGGTTCGAAGCAACTTTATACTGTATTATATAGTAAACTGACTTTACTTTTACTTTAGGTTGAACCTTTAAATACGCACATTCAGTCTGTTTGCACGCAACTTTGGATGCCTGGCCGTGACTTAGCTGTTGACGAAGCTATGGCTCGATTTACTGGAAGATCAAAAGATACTCTTACAATACCTTCTAAACCTATTTCAGAAGGTTATAAAGTGTGGTGTTTAGCTCAAAAAGGCTATATGCTTGTATGGTGTTTTCACAAAAAAGGCAAAGGCAAAAATCGAGGGCCTCAAAACGTTGTACTTCCAACAGAGCTCAAGACAAATCCTACAGCTTCTGTCGTTCCGTACTTGATTTCTAAGCTTCCTACAGCTAAATTCAGGTACTGTGTGTACTTGGATAACCTTTTTACGTCTACAAAGCTGTTGAAAGTACTTCGAGACCGAGGAATAGGAGCTACGGGCACGTGCCGTATCAACTCCGGCATATTGAAGGATTTTGTGCAAATGAAGAAAGACGATAAAGCAAAAGATCAAATACCTTGGGGAACCTTGTTTGCTCGACCCTCGGAAGACCAAAATATCTGTTTTTTGGCCTGGAAAGATAACGCTTTGGTCCTTTTTCAGTCTACAATTACAGACGGCCAAAGTACGATTGTTCGAGAACGCAAACGCCCTTCTGAAACCTCTTCTTCAGCTAAAACAGCTAGAGTTCCTTTTGGTGATTCACCTACAAAAAAGCTACCAATACCCCAATTCGTCGACGATTATAATCATCAAATGAACGCTGTTGATCAAGCTGATCAACTACGATCATACAACTCTGGTTTACGACGTATTCGCAAAGGAGGATGGCATGCTATTTGGCACTTTTTATTCAACGTTGTTCTAGTCAATTGTTATCTTCTTTCCCTCTATTCTGAAGCTTCTAATACGCAAAAGTTTACAACTCAAAAAGCGTTCAGAATAGAGCTTTCTACAGCTTTAATGAAAAAAGCTCAGCAAACGCCACGCAAGAGAAAAGCTTTTATATCACCAACTATCGAGTTAAGTCACAAATTAGAGTTTACAACTAGTTGTCGAGACTGTCATGCTTGCAAAGCAAGAGGCAATGTAAGGGTACCTTCAAAGCGCCGAATTTTGGGGGAAATCACAGGCAATTCTAGGCAAAATAGACGTCCCCCTGCATCAAATTATGCATGTGTAGCATGCCAAACACCTCTTTGTTCGACAGGTGACTGTTTTGAGTGGTATCATGAGAATCTAGTAGAATAGAAGGAATAAGAGGTAGATTTCAATGAATTTTGACCTGAATTACGGCTTCTGATTGGCCATAGCCCCACTTTTTAGGCTACTCCCTCCGCAATGACGGTTAAAGGGATACCGACTTCTGTAGGGAAGCCTGTAGCCAACCCAAACCGACCTGTGCTGCTGTAAACCATTTCTAACCGATGGTTTTAGTGTAAACCTTCCTTAAACCGATTGTGGCCTGTAAACCATCCCTAACCGACTCTGGCTGTTACAAGGGGGGGTGATAGAACGAGAAATACACAATGATATTCAGAAGGTATTGGGGATGCCGTTCAGGCTCTCTATTGTTGTCTATATGTGTGTGATCATACAAAATTGTAGAACTGTGCGTGTGTGAAAAGTCTTCCGCGCTAGCGTTCCCCACTTAGTCAGGGACATGTCAGCTACCTAGATTCTCAAATCCTGACACTCCCCCTAGGTGACAGGTCTCCTTGCTTCACCTGTAGCTCTCCTGAATAGAATAGAATAGGCTGTTGATTCAGGCCTCATTAACTCCTGCAACAATAGCACCTGCGTACGTATTGTAGTGCCTACGTCTCCTGTGGAGTTCAGCACTCTATGGGCTATGACCTTCCATATTGCAGTACAAGAGTACCCTCTAACCAGTTCTATGCTCGCATTCCCAGGACTCTTTTGTGCCTTTCATATGCTTCGACAGGCAGCTGCTTAGTTAATATGTCGGCTGGCTGTTTGGCTCCTTCAATGTGCTGTATTACCAGCTTTCTTTTCTGAACCAGTTCCTCTCTAATAAATAAGTATCTGATCTCTATGTGCTTCGCTTTCCGGTGGAATTTAGTGTCGTGTAATAGCGTCACTGCACCTTGGTTGTCGCAGTATAGCGTAGGAACAAAAGGTTGATTTTCGTTCAGGTCATCCCTCAGCTTGTTCAGCCATAGTACTTCTTTGGCTCCTTCCGACGCGGCCATAATCTCGGCCTCCATAGAGCTCAGAGCTATTGACTTTTGCCTATTCGAGAACCAGGAACAGGCTCCCCCATTCCGTACCACTGCCATTCCTTGGACTGACTTCCTGTCGTGTTCAGTACCCCATGTCGAATCAGTGTAAACCCTGTATTGTGACGGTGCTAAAGGGTTCAGGTCGTCCCCGTAGACAATTCCGGCTGATCTACAGCTATTCAGGTAGCGTAGCAAATGCTTGGTATGCCTGAAATGAGAAACTCCTGGCTTGGCCATGTACTTCGATAGTTGCCTGGCAGCCTCTGAAATGTCGATTCTAGTACACCCAGACAAGTATATCGCTGATCCTGCTATTTGCCTATACACTGTAGCGTCTTGTTCCGACAGTAGATCATCATCTGGTTGCATTACTGTTCCGGCAGGCAAAGGCAGTTTATTTGGGTTGCATTTGCTCATTCCCAGGCGTTCGAGAAGCTTGGTGATATAGAAGGTTTGATGGATCTTCAAGGTTCTATTCGGCCTGTTGCGTTCAATTTGAAATCCGACAAATAGTTCAGCAGGACCCAGATCTTTGCATTTCCATTGCGTCAAGATCTTCCTTTTGATTACTTCGACTTGCTGGCGAGTACAAGCAATTAGCATGTCATCAACAAATAGAAGGATATAGACCCCTCTGCCCGTGAACAGGTTTGGGTCTGCTTTTGAGCTTTTCAGTCCTAAGCTCTCGAAAAACTTTTTGACCAGCTTGAACCATTCTCTCGGCGCTTGCTTCAATCCGTAGAGAGCTTTGTTCAGCTTAATGTAGGCGTCGGTTAGTCCTTTCAGTTCAGGGACTAGTTCTTCCAAGAACTGAGGTATCTGCATATAGATCTCTTCTTTCAGCTCCGGATTCAAGAATGCTGTGTCGACGTCGATATGCTCTAGTTCCAGATCCTCTTCCGCGACCTTTGCTAGAAGGAATCGCAAGGTGTCGTATCGTACTACCGATGCAAACGTCTCAAAGTAGTCGATCCCCGGTTTTTGCTTGTCTCCTCTAACACAGAGTCTCGACTTGAGTCTGATGATCTCTCCTCTCGTATTAAACTTCTTTTTCAATACTAGACGACAAGGCAACACTTGTCTACCTTGCGGTATTCTCCCCCTCCTTATATCAAAGGTATTCATATCAAGAAGTGCTTGGAGTTCCTCGTGAATTGATTTGCGCCAGCCAGGAGCGTCCTCCCGCATGGCCGCATCTAATTCAATTGCTTCAAAAGGAGCTGTAGGTGCACCCAGCGATACAGTATCATCATCCTCCAGATGAAGGGCTTTGAAGGCCGTAATACTTTGAACGATTGTATCGTTATATACATAGGGCCACCTCCCAGACCTAGTGAGCTTAGCATAAGTATGCTCAGCATGAGGTATGCTGTTCTTCGTAGCAGTGCCTTCTACGGTGTGTATGCCAGTGGGTCTCTCCTCTACCGTTACAGTAGGTCTCTCCTCCACGGCTGAAAGTTGACTACTTTCTATTGACATATCTCCAGTTCCCACTGAGATTTCCTTTGCCAATTGGTTTCCCGCAGTCGCTATAGACTGGAGTTTTGCCTTGTAGGCTGAAAAAGGGAAACTATATTCATCAATACCCGCGTCAGCAGTCAGTATTACTTTATTGGAGTGGAGGTTCAATAGCTTATAGATTTTGCTTCCTTCCATTCCTACACATATGTGGTCAACTAGCACTCTCGGCCTAGTCTTGCCAGGGTACTTCTCTTTAGGGATTTTCGGGCTGGCTCTGCATCCAAACACTACTAATTTTGCCAAGTCTGGTAGCCTTCCAGTGTACCCTTCATATGGCGTTGTTGCTTTGCTGACTGGGTGGTTGTTTTCCGTATCAAAAGGTAAAGCCGAAGTCGGCACTCTGTTTCTAACATACATCGCATGTTCGACAGCAATGCACCAGTATTCCGGATCTAGGCTTGACATAAATAGTATTGACCTCATTTTGGAGTCTGTAACGTTGACTGTCTTTTCCGCAACTCCATTATATGAGTGTTTGTATGGTGGACAAGGTTCAAATGCTGTTCCCATATCTGCCAGGTGCCTTTGAAATTGAGGACCGAACTCCCCCTTCCCGTTATCTGCTCTGCAGCATGCTACTCCTTGGCCTGTATGCTGCTCAATTCTTGAGAAAATTCCTTTGAGGTGTGGTAGGATTTCTGTGGTTTGAAGTGTTTTCAAAAGCCTTATCCATCCGAATCGACTGGCGTCGTCGATGACTACTAAGTAGTAGTTGTATCCTCTGAACGATATTCCTTTCCGGCCACTTGTGTCAGCATGGACCTTTCGGCCTATTTGACTGATTCTGCTGTCTGTTTTGCGGTTGAACGTTTCTTTTAGCTTTCCTGCGTCGCAAGCTTCACAGGAGTAGCGGCCAGGTGGTGATATCCTTTTGCCTAGCTTCATTCCTTTGCTGGCTTTAGCAAGCCTGTCGACATCTCTGTAATTGGTGTGAGCCAAGCGTCGATGCCACAGTTCAGGTGCTGTTTCTTCGATATCTGGTTGGTGATCGACATCCGTTATTTTTGGTTTTGACGTGACAGTTAGAGCACCTGGAGTCTCTCCGACCATGTATAGTCCATTGTAAGCTGTTGTTTTGAATATCACGGTAGATCCTTTTGTGCAAATAGCTTCATTGCCTTCGAAAGTGATAGTATTCCCAGCGACAGCAAGTAGGCGTACAGACAGTAGTCTAGTCGATTTGAATGATGGAACATACCATACGTCGTCAATAAGCAAGTTATCGACCGTTACTGATCCATACCCTTCTGCGACCACGATTCGGCCATCTGCAGTCCGCAAGTTGCGTGTTTCATTCCACCTTTTCAAAGCTGTAAAATCGCTCAGGGCTCCGCTGAAGTGCCTGGATGCCCCTGAGTCTAATATCCACAGTGGCATCTCTTCAGTTGACAATAAGCACTTGCTTGCACTAGTTGAGGGGAATAGTAAAGGTCAACACTGTCGGTTTCAGCTAAAGCTAAGTTCACTGATTCTTTTTTTTCCTCTCTTTTGCTGAACTCTCTTTGTATCCGCTTCAGCTCAGGGCAGTCCTTGATAAAGTGTCCTTGTGAATAGCATGCTCGACACTCGTTCCTGCCAGCTTTTCGAGGCTCTTTAGAGACTCGGTTAGAGCTTTCTGCTCTCGAAGTTGACCTTGATCCTCGACCTCTCCCCCTTGTGTGACCTCTTCCCCGTCCTCGACTTTTGTGTCCGCCTCTGTTCCGTCCTTTTGTATCCTGTACTGCTGCGGCAGAGTCAATAGACTCATTGGCGGCCAAAGCGGTTGTTGAAGTGACGATCCGAGTTCCGCTCATAGATTCCATAGATTGTAGAAACGTGATGCACTGAATCAGGTCGTATTTGTCTTTGACGCAGTGAATGCGTAGGTTTTGCCACATTTGATCTTTTGGCAGCCCTTCCAACAGTTGTTCCAGCACGTCATGATTTGTCAGAGGGTTTTCGGAGTTTTCTAACGAGACTTTGAACTCGTTCAGACAATCGGCGTATTGGCCCACGGTTTGCTTTGTAGGGTCAAAAATTAGCTCTCGGAAAGATCTCCGAAGTCGATACATGTGTAGGGGGTTCTTAGCTCGATCAAGCGTTTTGAGCTTTTCCCACATGCCACGTAAGTCGTAATTGTTGAAGAAAGGAGTCAGCTCGTATTTGTATGTCGTTTTCACAGAGTTGTAGATGATTTTCAGTCCTTCTGTCTTTCTTTTCATAGCGTCAGCCGCTCTGGTATTCGGGTCTTCGCTCCCCGACACAAATCCCCAGGCTCCTGCAATAGCTAGAGCCGACATGCCTGTAGCTGAGAATTCAGCGTAGTTTTCGCCATTGAAGATAGCGACCCTTCCGGCTTTCGAGGTGTAGTATTCTGTTGGAACTATGATTGTTGACATCTTCAATCAGTAGGTGTGTGGTTGTACGACAGGTTCGATATTCAGGGGTAACTTGGCGCTTGTAACGCGGTAACGGTGAGGCTGTTGAATATAGCGCAAGTCCGGGCTCATAACCTGATAGAACGAGAAATACACAATGATATTCAGAAGGTATTGGGGATGCCGTTCAGGCTCTCTATTGTTGTCTATATGTGTGTGATCATACAAAATTGTAGAACTGTGCGTGTGTGAAAAGTCTTCCGCGCTAGCGTTCCCCACTTAGTCAGGGACATGTCAGCTACCTAGATTCTCAAATCCTGACACCATACTTTAAAGTTCATACAGGGCGGAGGAGGGTAGTATTGGGGGACCATGCACACAGGGGTCAGACTCCTTATCAACCGACCACAAACCAATCAAGCCCTACCAGAGCCGAACCGCTTTCCCAACAAGGCCCCCATACAGAAGATCCCTGCCTTCACGTCCAATGAGAAGCACTATCACCTGAAATTGCAATGTACATGACTTTGTATATCTCTTCGTATCCTAGCAACCTGTGAAAAGTTTAAATCGCTACTCTTGATCTCACTTATACCAGTCTTGACCCGGGAGTTCAATCGCGCTTTCATGTCATAGACTGTACTGTAATCATCGACAACTCTTTGTCCGCCTTCCTGGAGAGATCAGGAAGGACAAGTGTCCGTTTACCATGCCGACCTTTTCTCAGAATTTGGCGATCGAGTCATGGGTCCTGCTAAGTATTGGAGTGTTCTTGATCAGTTGTCGAATGTGAGGAATAAAGATTCTGTCTAGATGGAGCGGGGTGACTGTTACTAACATCCTACCAGGGCATCACGAAGGATTCAGCTGGGATCTTTTGCAAAATTTCAGTTGGATGACTATATCATGCTTTTTACAACCGTGGGTGTCATCCAAGATATGCCCGGCTCTTGTTATATAAAACATGTTCAGCAGCTAACAACTATTCCTCCAGCTCACCTTTACTGGTGTGATTGTCAGTACGAATCAAGTCGCCAATAATGGAAGCAACTATCTCCCTCCTGGAGCTGCGGAACTCCTCACTCCAGAGGAAATGGACAGTGCCGTATACGGAAGTAAAATGTCGATTGTTCTGGAACAATTCAACCTGTTCACTCTCTGGCAGATCAAGTCGTGCATCTTACTTCTATACGGTCGTCTAACGTTAGTACATCAGATATCATGTATGCCGCCTACCACTCCAATTAACTAAAACGTTATATAGGGTGGGCTTAAAGGAACGTGTGGCAGTGAAATTCATTGGATGGTACTGTCTGCTTGGATTTACCGTTATTCAAATTACGTACTGGGGAGTTTGGTGTCGACCAGTACAACAATACTGGCAAGTTCCTGTCGACGAAGGTACGCCTCTCTCAGGCGAATAGATTATGAAGCAATGCTGACCAAAGGGAGAACAATGTGCGACATACGTCCACCATATGATCACCATGAGCGTATTTAATATCTCATCCGATTTGATGATGCTCTTCATCCCACTTCCCTTATTAATCAACTCATCACTCCCATTGAAAAGGTACTTCCACTTGACGTCCAAGTTTTGCTACATGATTAAACAAGCGTAGAAAACTTGTCCTTTGCGTTGTATTCGGCCTCGGAATATTTGTAGTAAGAATACCCTTGAGCACCACGTCTTTTAGTTTCCACAAACTCACTTAGGCAGATATTAGCGGCCGTTCTCAATCGTTACTTTAATTTTACAGAGAACTATAGCCTCATCTTCCTCAATTGGTACGTCGGTGAAGTGTCTACCGCCGTTTTCGTCGCCAACATTCCGCTCTGCTGGCCTCTCATCCGACAAGTTTTCTCCCTCGATGACTGGGTAACAAAGCGTTCTCGGCGTACCGACAATAGTGGATCGACCTACTTCTCGTGGCGATTTTACAGCAGAGGCGAGAACTCGACACATGCTAGGGCTGAGAGGCTGCATAGCGATCACGGAAGCAGGGTAGGGATCAATAATATCGAGGAGCATGCGACGGCATCATGGGAGAATCAAGACAGGGAAGAGTTGCAATTGGATCCCCTATCGAAAGTGACGAGGTATAAGACGGATATTACCAGCGGGGAAGAGGTGCCGGAGGACAAAGACAATCGTGGAGACAAAAATACTATAGTGAGGACCTTTCAAGTTTCTCAGTACACAACCTAGATATCTGGAGCATCGATTGTTTCGAAAAAGCTGGCCACATATTTTTATTTGGTACAATCGAGTTGTATTCAGCGCTCATGCTATATGTCACTCATGGGGTAGCACTATTTTGCAACTGGATGAGCGTCAAGCTTCTGCCAGCCCCTCAGCTGGTGTCAGAAACCACGAAAACAGAAAAATGCCGCAAACTCCCCACACTCCGATATGGTGTGATTAACAGCCTATGCGCCATCTGAACGGAACAGCAAATTCTACGGCACAACTCAATTGGTATCCGTTATGGAGCATTAGCTGTAAAGCCAAGGTAAATTAGGTTGGTTCTTTTAGCAGGAATATGGATGGTAAGTGACTTACCCGTGAGCCGCGCCGCGCCGAAACTCAAAACTCGTCTCTCTGTGCCCCAACCCCTCCATTACAATGCGCACCCCCCGAATAAGAAATTAAAACTTAAAGTCGTACCAGAATCCAGAGCTCTGGGCAGTGGATGTAGCCAAGAAAAGAAAGTTCAAGTTACCGTCCGGATGTTCCAAGATAGGATCCGCCACGTTTTAGTTCTAGGTCTTATAGGATTTCGCTTACAATAAACAAATGGTTTTTCAGTTCTGTTGGTACGCTAGCTCGCTTACCAACATACTGATGGGGCTTCAGTACATGAATGGCCGCCCGGGGTTCGGCCCCATAGGCTGGGATCCCAGGTCAAGCTCTATCGCAGCGGGTCTTTGGGGGTTCCACTCGGCCACGAACACCACACAAGGCATAAGTATTGCATCTTTGCTTAAAGCAGCATGCATACCTAGTCGATCTTGCCGTCTTCTACAATTCATCCCTCCCTTCTCGAAGCTTTAACTTTCCTCCTTATCTCACCATGGAAATTACAACTTCTACTGCAGCGACGAATAACAATGGCTCTCCAGCCAATTCGGTGTCCCCTGATCTGGAGAAAGGGCCCCCAATCGCCGTTGAACCTGTGACGACTTCCTCCTCAGACGTTTCTCCTCTTCCTCAGAGGTCCATTATCCCTATCGCTTTGAAAACATGGAATGACAAGATTGAGAACCTCGCGGGCTTTGAAGCCCGCGGTATCACACGCGTGCTGCCAGAAGAACGCCATGGCACAAGTCTTTCCACTGATTTCCAGATGGGCTTCTTATGGTTCAGCGCGAACCTCACGGCCAATATCCTCGCTGTGGGATTTCTTGGCCCCTTGGTATTTTCGCTTGGATTCGTCGATTCTGCAATGTGTGCTGTGTTTGGGTCTTTCTTGGGATGTGTGCTTGCGGCTTACATGAGTATTTGGGGAGCGCAGAGTGGCAATCGGACAATGGTAAGATGCTACCCATCCAGGTCTCATGTAACCCTCACAGCGGCTCCAAGATGGTCTACAAATAGTGAAGGAGATGCTAAATAGTAGTTCTAGGTTGTTGCGCGATTCTTTATGGGATATTGGCCATCCAAGATCTGCGCACTGCTAAATATTGTGATCATGGTTGGATACAGCATGATTAATTGCATCATCGGCGGCCAGATCTTGTCTGCCGTATCGGGTGGTAGCATGTCAATCGTTGTGGGCATCATCATAATAGCTGGGATCAGTTGGGCTATTGCCGTGTTTGGGATGTCCATGTTCCATGCTTATGAAAGGTAGCTTATATCCTCTAGATAACCCTGTAATCCGAAGACTAATTCAAAGTATAGATGGGCATGGGCACCTCAACTGCTCGTTCTTTTCGTCCTTGTCGGTTCTGCAGGCCCAAAGTTCGATGCATCAGTCGTCTCTGTTGGATCAAGCTCCGCCATTGCTGCCAACCGCCTATCGTTCTTCTCACTCTGTCTCTCTGTTCCCGGCTCTTGGGCTTCCGCATCTTCAGACTATTTTGTTTATTACCCAGAGAACACGCCAAAGTGGAAACCGTTTCTCTTCACCCTTAGTGGCCTCACTTTAGCCGTCACTTTCATGAATCTGCTCGGTATTGGCCTCGCGTCGGGCATTGCCAGTAACGAGAATTGGAGTGCAGCGTTCGACATTTCATCTGGGGCTCTCATTCTCGCTGGGTATGATGGCTTGCGTGGCTTTGGTAAATTTTGTGGTTCTATAGTTGCACTTGGTCTCATTGCAAACAATGTCCCATCAACCTACTCTGCGGCATTGGGTTTCCAGATGCTCGGGCGATACCCCAATATGGTTCCACGATACTTGTGGACCTGCGTCGTGGTTGGAATCTACTTCATCTGTGGCATGGTTGGACGCAACAGTTTGTTCCTCATCTTCCAAAACTTCTTAGCTTTGATGGGTTACTGGGTTACAGTATTTGTTTCCATTGTGCTGGAGGAACATGTGCTGTTTAAATGGAATATAGGGTTTGATTGGAGTGCCTGGGCGGATAAGAAAAGGTTACCAATGGGATTTGCTGCACTAACAGCCTTCTTAGTCGGTTGGGCTGGATGTATTATTTCGATGTACCAAGTGTATTACGTAGGCCCCATTGCAACACTTGTCGGTGAGTATGGGGCTGATTTGGGAATCTGGGTCGGATGCGGGTTTGCACTTATCACATACCCTCCCCTGAGATTATTGGAATTGAAGTTTGTCGGCCGTTGACAGGAACGAGCACTGACCCGTCTTTCATTGCTAGAAGCCCCGAGGAAAGCATGATGAGAGTTTTAAAATCCAGATGAATCAAAATTATAGTTTCAAGCCAGTAACACTGATCCTACTTCATGTAATATCAACGAGTTGAAGGACTCGGGACGTATAAAAGTTGGTTACGAACTGACTTTAGGATGGGACAAACATAAGTAACCCATGCTCATGGTCTGCCCCCTTTATCCCCCTTAGAGCTGGAGTACCAATAGTAAGCTTGGTCGTTTAAGATTCACATGCAGGGATAGACCGTCAAGGAGCTTTTATAAGTAAAAGAAACAAATGTGAAAAAGGGAAACTTTTATACACAATCCACTTACTTTTACTTCGATTTCAATTTAGCAAGATTTTTTACTTATAAATGTTAAAGTTCATGAACTGTAATATTTAAGCACCAGTGTTACAACTTATAAGCTTTGATGCTTGTTATGTGCCTAGATTCACCTAATTGTAGCTAAGTTATGGCAACCAGTCGGAGAAGAGCTGGGGGGTGGCAACCTGACTCGCTTAGCTACAATGAAAATAAAAAGCGACATAGCGACATAACCGCGCAGACATCAGCTCGGAGAGATGCGGGGCCGACTGTTGGGATATCAATATCTGAGTAGTTAGTTAATGGCATGGGCAAAGTGTACTTATCTGAGCTGTCTACTCCAGCCTATTGACAATCATCAAATCAATCTAGTTACGGCAAACACCGGGAAGGGCTATTCCCTCCTACAACCAGTGCTTCCAAACTACACACCGGCTCAAGATGGCTCCCGGAATAGACGCGAACAGAATCGCCGAGCTCTATAAGTATACGCAGAGCGCCTATAATGCCGAGATTTCACAAAATTGGAGGGGTGCGTACAATTTGCATGAGGTCGCCAGCAATAGTGGTCTTCCTTTGCAAGTACGGCCAAATTTCTCTCTAGAGTGGACAAGGTGACCAAGAGCTTGGCGCTTAGACGCGCTGAACTCCATCAACAGCGGCTGAAAACACTGCGACCCTTTGCTCTAGGGGTCAGCCGGTCCCAAAGGCGCTTGTTATGCACCCATCAAAGAGGCTGACCATGATGGGCTTCTCGGAGCGAGCGGACCTCAACCAGCTCGCTGTGGCAACCGCAAGTGATCAATCCGAGCAGTCTCTTCCTCTGACTACAGTAGGCTCATCCTGAGTTATAAAACCCCATGCCATAATGCTCATTGCCAGCAGCAAGAAACGAAAACCCCGAGACAACATATACCCGACTTGCCCCAATATACAGTGTCTCTGGCCGGCCTCCCAGCTATCAACTATCGCACCGAGTTCTCGTCTAAGCTTAAGCTTGGCCTTGACTTCGAAATGGTCACTGTGACTATTTCTGATGTTGATACGGGCGCTGTATTATTGATCCTAGAAACGCGCACGCTGTCCACAAACTATCCTCTCTGCGTCAGTGAGGCCTTCGCTTTCAGGGCAGCCGACTATCCAAACCCCGCCTTCACACTCGTACCGGCTATATCGAAGCCAACCTCCATCGTTGCAGAGGGCATCCCAATGGCAACACTGATCCGTGACATCGCCGGCGTGGACCAACCTATCTTAGAAACACCAGGCCGCCTTAGGAAACGCTGGGGGCCATGTAGATTCACCTACGGAGGGAGGGTGTTCGTGCGGAAGCCTTTGCAGGAAGGCAAACCGCAATCCGGAGATTCGGTGCACGAGTACACTAAAACATGGCCAAAGCCCGGGAGTAGGACGGGCAAGCTAGACGATGATTCTAGCAATATCTCGCTTTTCAACATAAAGTATTCGATCTGGTCGACGCAATCTGCCTCTGGAGCGGTAGGTCTCGACCCACTGTTCAAGGAGTACTTGTTCGCCGTTCAGTTGATGAAGGCGACAACCGATCAACACGGTGCGCTGCCACCAAAGCAGTCTCTAGCTGCGGCGGCGGGTATCAGTGCCGGTGCCGCGGCTGGAGCTGCCATTGGGACTGTTGGCATCATCATGGAGATAGTAGTTGCGCTGGCTGGCGCCTAATGGTTTCATGTGTCCCGAGACAGATGTCCCGTGCTACGGTTCCAAGAAACTGGCAGCTAACATGGTCTGTATTGACGGAGGACGTTGCTTAGGGAGCTGATGACCCAGTACCTAAGGAGGATGTCGTGAGATGTGACTGTGGTCGAATGCTCATGATACTCCCTCTAAACACGAGCATCTACGAGGCAAGACCCCTCCTTTCTATATTCTCTCGAAGCCTTTTGTAGACCAACAGGCACGAGAGAATATCAATGACCAAGTCATCCTGGCGTTACTGTGTCCTCAAAGTTATCCATGTATCCAAGCCTCACCCTTCCGCCATGTGCAATGTAATGTACATACATCAAGCCATCGAGGTACCAAATCCTCCTAGTTCCACTAGAACATCTTCAAGGACACCAATCGTGTGCTTTATCGGGTACAAGCGGTATCGTGTCCTGTAGGTTATTGTACTGTGGCGGCTTGAGCGATTGTTTTGCTGGTGCTATGTACCTTCTAGACGCAGCGTGGCTAAAGAATCGAGGATGGAAGATCGTAGGTTTTAGAAGGACGGTCGGTCCGACTCGGGCTCGTGGGTCTTGTTGAATCCGTCGTTGTCAGCTTTTCGTGTTTTCTCAAACCCGAAGTATGCCGTCAAATGGGGTCCCGTCATCCCTTTAGAACCCTCTGGCTCTACTATATGCGTGAACAACCCGCGTGTTTGGTCACCACCCGAATGTCGGGCTCAATCTTTTTAAAATTTCTATTGTCTTTATTGTCAGCTGCACCCTTAGTCTTAACAATCTTGAACATTATTTGTCACCATTTAGCAAGAGGTGCTACAAAAGAATATCACAATTATCTGAAATAACAAATTGCAAAAAGAGTAACATCAGGACTATTATACCTAGAGATACGCCAGCCTTGGTGTTGATGTCATTTATATCATTTAGATTTACAAATCTATGCATAGTGACCGGCAACGCTCGTACACTTTTGATCTAGTTAGGGTGAATGACTTCTCTTTAACGCATTAATTGGGCATCAAACGGTGTCAGTCTTGTAGAATCAAGAAAATCTTAGCGTTTAATTGTAACTCAATAAAGCTATTCCGTAGAACTATTTATAAAAACAAATAATTGTACTTTGATATAGATATATACTATCAGGTGCACAATGCCACATGCTGCAGTAATAAGTGGTTCGGTAGAAGCTCTAGGTATCGGCGCGCAAAGAGTTGCCAGGGATACGAAGGGCATAAGTAGAGGGCTCTGGAGGTGGCAGTAGGAAAGTCAGAGATTAGTCTTCGTATCAACAGGAGCTCATTGGTACCACATTACTCTATCAACCTTACGTATACAAGTAAAGTATTTTCATAGCATACATAGTAAGAATGCAAATTGTGGAACGGGGAAGGCTAAAAAGTTTTAGACTAATCTCGAAAGAGACTCTTTCGTGTACTACTATGAATTATATTATACTATATTACTCATATGAACACGCATTACCTCATACTAAGCAGTAAGGGAACGTATAGTTATAAAATGTTGTATATACGTCGTAGGGCATTGTTTACTCTAAAAGGTCGATTATTCCGCCTAGTATCTTGCCTGATTACTACCGTTTCAGTAAGCTATAATTGTTACTATTTCCTTGATGCATGAGTTTTGGTATCTGACCAAATAGTGTCGGACAAAGTAATTATGCCTAGAATATAATTCGGAATTATGTTCGCTGCTCCTGTAGAAGCCAGCTCCTAATCATCAGAAACATGGCTTGCACGAGTTTCATCGGACCTCCCATAACCACTTGGAGCTGTCAAGGAACAGATGTTCTGTAAAGAGGTTGTTTTGTGATGATGAGGATTAAGATTCCCTGGAAAGGAGAGGTAGTAGGATGTACAGGAAGTAAGGAAGAGCCACGTGTCATCTTAACTGGAGCCCAACAACAATATACTCTTCAATTGTATCACACCGCCATACAACCTTACATATAAAAAGGTGTATTGATCAAGTTCAATCCTAAGTCTGATCACAGACCCAAGGCTCGTTGGTTGGCTCGTTGATTGGTACTATTTATTTGTTGTATAATAGTGATTGCCGAGTCTCGCTTGCACTATTCAAGTTGAGTTGCACCATAGGGAAGAGTCCTGACTGTTAAGGCTGCTTCTATCTGGGAACTCCTCCGCACCGTAGTTACGATCAACGCTTATGTCTTTAGTTATATGTTGTAGTAGTAACTGCCGGGATGACAAGGGCTTCTTGTAGCATGCTTCTTGCAGGGTTGCCGCATATCACCCCTAAAAAAATGAGGGGAACAAAACCCTTGGCGATACTAGTGGCAAGTTCTCTGTCCTATACATGTGATTCTACTTTCCATTCGGTATGAAGAATAGTTTAGCCGGTACTTTTGTTACTCAGGATTACCTTAGAGTAGGAATTAGTTAATGTGCGGTTGATTTATTTTACACCGAGAAGGGATGGTGAAATAATTCAATGGCGGCACAATTCGGTGCCTCTTATGCCGGCACTGGCTGCGCTGGCTGCGCTGGCTCTGAGTCATGCCTGGAAGGAATGGAGTATATAAATATATATATGGAGGGTATTTCTTGTAGCCTAGCCGTCACCCAAACCAAATAAGATCGACTCACTGCGATCAAAACTTTGTGTTGCCGCTAGACTTCCGAGACTCACCCTGCCCTCACGCAAGTTTAGAGCAACAATGCAGGCCAAGATGAACTGCCTCGCTATCGCGGTGATTCTCTTGTTATCTGCAGTAGACTGTGTCCTGGGTTTGGCATCCCCAGGATGCGGCAAGGCGGCAACTTTGGCCAGCGGCAACCATACGATAACCGTCAATGGCAAGCCGCGGGCATTCGTTGTCCGCTTGCCGGAGGACTATAATTTAAGCAAGCAATATCGCCTCATTTTTGAGTTCCACTGGGCCCACGGCAGCGCCGGTCAGATCGTCAACGGAGGCTATGCGCCATCGTATTATGGCCTTCCTCCACTGGACAAGAATAACAGCGTCATCTACATCGTTCCTGAAGGTCTCGATGAGGGTGGCTATCAGGGCTGGGCGAATAAAAACGGCCAGGACGTAGACTTCACCGACGCGATGCTTAACACTGTCCAAAACGGGCTCTGCATCGACAAGAACCTGGTCTTCTCCATGGGTCATAGTTACGGCGCGGGCATGTCATATGCGCTCGCTTGTGCACGACCCAATGTTTTTCGCGCCGTGGCAATCAATTCCGGCGCCTTGATCAGTGGGTGCTCGAGTGGGACGTCGCCCGTTGCTATGTACATACAGCATGGCCTGGGGGATACAACTCTGCCCATCTCGGCGGGAAGAGCAATTCGAGATCAGTTCGTGAAGAACAACGGCTGCGCTCCCCTGCCCACCGAACTCCAGCCTCCAAAAGGTGGTCACTTGGATATAGTGTACCAGGGTTGCGCAGCTAATTATCCCCTTATCTGGGTCCCCTATGATGGTGGGCACGTTCCGGCGCCGAAAGACGCTGGTGCTTCCATTTCATTTACTCCTGGGAATAATTGGGACTTCTTTTTGCAATTCTCTTGAAACAAAGGACATAGCATTTTGCCTTGTTAAAAGAGATACTGTATGTGCTGCTTGATGAATGTATATAGTATTTCTTTCAGATACTAATTAACCACTTCAATGTCAAAGTTATGGACTGTATAGTTGAAGTAGCTGCGACGACTTTTTGTTTGCTTATCCCTCGGCTTAATCCCTAACCAACAATTTTTGACTTATACACTTTATTGTATTGTATAGCTATATATTCGTTTTTTATTAAATCAAACTATTGGGATACCTATCACCGTGCAAAAGGCGTAGTGGCTACTGACTACGCTCTTGCGGTGGTGATATTGGTTCCTTGTTATTCTTCTTAAATTCTAAGTTACGGCAAATTGGTGTTGTCCTAGAGGACTCATAATTCACATGATTCTGTGGAACACGTGACTTTATTTACGTGCATACTAATGGGTCAGTGTCAAGGACGACACCTATAATAGTTTTCATAAAATGGTCATTATTAAGTATGGCAGTAATCAAAATTCATATAATCAAAATTCATATCTGGAAACACTGCTGAGGAGCTATACATAGAAGGTGTGCGGGCTTTAACGCTAGATATCAGAAGATGTTTCAGTCTATTTTTCACTTCAAAAATGGTAGGTGGCAACGCCTCAAAGGCTCAGTAACATCCTTCCAGCTAATTGCAGACTGAGTAACTTTCAGCGTTACACCTTTCAACGCCTTCAATTAATCATAGGGGTTTCTTCCCAAACTTCAAGGAACAAGGTGTCTAATGCTGCCACAATATTCGACGCGACAAGGTGCTATATGGGAAGCTTCAAAAACGGTTAAATATTCCTTATGGGCTGTTCAGTCCGTCTTGTTCAACAATTTAACACCTTCGCTCGCTTTATCAATCGAGAAGTTGTACGCGACGGTGGCTCTTCTAGCAATTTACACCCCCAGGCGGGTAGTGTTTCTCTTATTCTTTCTCGCTGCACCAGCTGTCACGGGCTTCAAAAAGCTTCCGGTAAATGGATGATATTTTGACCCCAAAGGATACCAAGGATTAGAGTTCGAATTAATTCAGCACCTTCCTCAATGTGGAAGTCTGGGTGTTGGTCTGGGCGGAGAGGCTAAGGCCGTTGGCGACAGATGTAACATAGCCACGAATGCATTCAGGGATAGTAACAAATTAGCAACCTTCTACGATCTCGAAGGCAAGATTCAACCGCAGCTTGTCAACGGTACAGAAAGCTGCCTCTGCATGGGCCTGCAAACGGTTAGTACTCGTGATTCGGGGCACGCGGATAGAGAGCTATATGCCTGTGTATCAGTGCGGCTGGAGATCTTGAATCCATTCCACCAAAGATTTCGGTGGGCTAGATCACGAAAAAGCAGGGGTACATTGGAAACCATCTACCCGATTTGAAGAGGTCGCTGCTTCTGTACCTTGACGTGGATCTGAAAAAGATTCGCGTTGACCACACCAGCTCTACTACACCCCCAGCTCCCCTCAGAGGCACTAATAAGGTACCAAAATGCACAGCATGTAGGAACTCACCTGAACCTACTAAGTTTGAACATATTTATAATGCAGCCTAGGTGGTAATAGTTCATCCACATTAGTTGAAAACAAGCCAAGGCAGGCCCTTAGCGGCAAGGCGACTAGCGCGATCATCGGCACCATTATCGTTGTGGCCTTTATAGCGATTTCCTATGGAGAATACAAGTACGAGGTTTGGTCTGGCCCAGGCGGCATCTTTACGCGTTACCGATGATAGCGATATATGATACTTTGTGGTTGATTGTAGGGCTGTAGAAAGTAAATTCTCGATCAACTAGATGGGTTAGAATTCCTTAATATGCACTAGAGGCAAATTTTATATCCCGCACATGGTGGGACAGTGGATCACCAAGTAGAGGAAAGCACTATGATTGACAACTTGTATCTCTCAATCTTCTGCCTTGCCTTTTGGTTTATAACGATGAATAAGTTGATCTCCCTAAGCTACATCGTTTCTTTCTAGTATCAGTGGATATTGGTATCTTACTTTCTTGTAGCCCGGGTAGCCTTCGTGGCCCTGGCGTCCTCGACCACTTTTTTGACAACCACCGTATGGTGGGCATTTGCGGTCAAAAATCACTGCAAACGCCGCGATCCCCAAACATTCCCGTACTGGACCTCTTATATCGGCAGTGTAGTACCTTTTGGGAAAGATATCACGGGGTTCATTTCACGACTACAGTGCGTTCTGTCCCTGGAAATCCCCTCTAACAATACATAAATATTTTGACTATCAAGATATCATTAGTGCCAAATTTGGACACGACATTCCTGTTCGGGTCATGCTTGGTCCAGAACAAGCGTATTTCATAGCAAGGTGAGCCCTTCGAATCAATATTTTGCAATCAGCACAGCGCAGTGAACAAGTCTTTACTTGAGAGAGATACAACTATTGGAGACCAAAGATTGGAACTCCGTCATATCTTTAATTTTGGTCACTGCGGGTTTTCAATGCAGCTATAAAAGCATTGTTTGGTTTGTACTTACATACTATCTTTGAATCCTAACTTCTGCCGGCGCTTCTGGGCTTACATTGACGTACCACCGACGTTGGTAAAATGCTTGCCGCATTTCTTGGCCCTCGTTGTGTACAAATCACGGCAAGGGACGGTCAATGACATAAAGCGGTAGCATACATTCGCGAGGAAGCATTCAGACTATAGTCTAACTGCAGCTAATGACCATGACTGGGATGAATATCGGGGTTCGAAGCATCTAACAGCACGGCAATGGATCAATGAACGATGAGGCGCTTGCGGCGAGAGGTTAGCATTACTTGTTAAATGAGTACCTTTCGAGTGGAATATTTAGGTATTAGTAAAGACTACTGACCAGACCAGGTCGCTGCCGTCTGGTATCTCATCGAGGCATACTCTTTGCTGTCCCTGAAATCCAAAGTAGCGTCACAGAGAGTAGGTTCTCTGCCGCTGACTTGACGGTACTCAGCACAGAGCGGTCCTATTCGAGGAATGTGAAGCGAGTGTTACAGGCAAGCTTGTTGATGTCTTGGGTGAGACCATTAGCATGTTGGGCCTTCTGTCTAGTAAACATAATACGGGCAGGGTTATGTAGATATTTGGCCGTCAGCACTCTTTGAGTCTAGACCTTCCGAATTAAGAAACAAATGAGCTAGGCTATTAGGAACAATTGACAAGAACGCTGAAGGGACTAGAACGGGTATTAAACATGCGCGAAAAGAAGCTAGCAGCCAGGTGATTTCTAACTCACGTTTTGCAAGTTAGCGGATGGTTTCCTCTTATCAGGATTAAATTACATCTTGTGCTTATTATCTACAGAGTTTGGCAGTAGTTTGCTGGAAAGCAATGGTAGCACCAGCGTTGGTGGAAGTATTCTATGGTGAAAAGGGGGGCACACGCTTACTAGGCAGTTAATATTACGTTGGCAATATGTAGCGGGTAACAACCCCTTGTAAAATACGCCCCCAAAACCAAAATTATACCCTCCGTCTTGTTGCGTAGTAAACTGTCCCGTCTCGTGACACAAAGTGTGGACATGTTGTTAAGTGGAGGTTAGAATGAAGTGATTGATTTCATTTTCCCCACCCTCGGTAGGTGGAAGTATTGGAATTATATAATTTACAAAAAAAAAGAGCTATTTAGGGGGCAGTTGCGGCTTAGAAACCCTGCTCAATGGAAATGCGGACTGCAGTTGCATGGCGCTGCACCATATGGGTAGCAAATTAATGGTCTTATATATTGGTATAGGCACAGCGGAGTGCAATCCTCTGAGTCTTTAATTCCTTAATATTTCTAGACTCTAGAGAGCTATATTCCTTCTACATACACAATCTGGTCATTTCCTTAATGCTATTATAGCTATACGGTATCGGCGTCGGCAATCATGAGTAGTTTCTGAGTCGCCTTCTTACACGGATATCACTGCACCTATCAATATTATCGATCGCCGTCAGGTGTGGTATTATGCACGGAACAATATCATGCGACTCCAGCCAATCTAGGAAAGGGATTATAGCTTTTTTTAATTGATATGACCGGTAGCAGTAGCAGTTATGCATACTACGTGTGTCGGGTGTAAGGCTTCTAAGGCTTGTTTTAATAATCTTTAACATTTACCCTGACTAATCTTTTGATTAGCTAAAGTGTAGCGGGTAGAGAGCAGGCTGTGATTAGATGTAATCTTATTCGGTCAAGTGGAACTAGTCGAAGAACACCGGCAGATCCCACACCAGATGCCCTACAACAAAACCACTGCAGATACATCTAGCTCGATACAACCATCTACAACTATTCCAGCAACCGAGAGCGCCTTATTACCGGCAAAGCCCCCATTAAGAAATTGAGCTACAAGCCATCAGCCGTTGCGTTAATTAACCCAGAAGAAGGCCTTGACAGCGAAATCAGTCACGTGCCAGATATGAGCGACCTATTCGCCAACAGCCTATATTCCTCGTACGAATTTGATGACATCTCCCTGGCTTCGGGTCAATATTTTAAGATATAATATCTGCTTCTGCCCCTGGTCTGAGCGGTATAGGGGCCAGCAATTCTGAAGACCTCTTCCACTCTAATCAGAGACTGAAGACTTTTTTCCTCAGTTCAATGAAAGCCATATGGAAGCGTCAAGGGGACAACGAGCCTATACAAATATTGAAGAGAATACTTAATTTGGTTCAGCACAGCAAGGGGCCCTACTTTTGCCACCCCCCATCAATTTCCAGTTTGCAAGCTTAGGTGGTGGAGTGTTCGGACCTTCACTGAAGAGGGTGAAACACCCCACACTACTGGAGACGCTCATATATTCACCTAAAAGGGGGCCTCCTGGACAGCTATAGAATGCTTGTAGAAACTAGTCTTTGTTCTTGATATAGTTGGCACAACGAGCAGCACGATAGTGACTACGACTCTTGACTCTGTTTTGGCATCACATAGACATGCTCTTGCACAATACAGCCGTCAGGGAAGGAGATCATATAAAAATAGTTAGTTTGGTTGTATTGTAATGAATTGAATTGTGTGCGTGAGAGAGAGAGAGAGAGAGAGAGAGAGAATGACGTGTTAAATCTGGGTTGTTGTCCCGTGACAGCAGCTAACGGTAGGCTGCACAGTGTCCAGCACGTTCTGAGGATATGATACTTCTGGTCGTGGTTTGCGACAAGCTGACATATTTGTGTGAACGCATCATTGGCAAGTATCATCAATCCGAACAAGAACTCGGGGGGGGCAGAGTTTGTTATTTGTTGAATACCTTGTGGCTTCCCGATCGAAACAGAACTTAGTAATGAGAAATCTTGTATCTCTGCAAGTCTGTGGCCTGGCGAACTTGCTGAGGGCGACGAAGCAGATAGCAGCCTAGAAATCCACCGTCTATTGTAATCTTCTATCGGGGATTGCCTTGGCCATAATACTCGCTTAGTTACTTACACCCGTTACTTGGACACAAAAATTTAGCGCAGGAATAGTACTTTGTCAACTTCTCTTCTCTCGTTTGATGCTTCGTCTTCGAAACGACTGCCACGTACTTCCAAGAACTGACCCAGTGTTCCCTACGCCTATGTTCCCCTTTCCCCTTCTTGTACTACCCGAAGCTGAGTCCTCAATATTCTCAATCTCATAAAGCACATCCTGATCCAAGTTTCTCTTTTCCCATACCCAATAAAGGCGCCACGAGAAGGCCACAATTATGGTTAGTGGAATTGTGAATGCCCAGTAGATCCAAAAATAAGCGGATACTATGCGAGGTCGTGACTCGGAGGCAGAGGACTGCCAGTTGAACATGCCCGTGCTGAAGATTGTCTATGTGCTATTTAGCTAGGCAATAGATGGGGACGTGAGGGGTCTGTACGGCTACGAAAGTACCAGGAAGGAAAAGTGTAGTGATGAATGCCAGTGTCTTCATCGCGGAACTGTCGCGACTGCTTGTTGCCGCCATCTTCGCAGTGAGTCTGTTGTCTATTTGCGCGATGAGGCTGCATAGCTATGGTGTTTGGAATAGTCCGTTGGTCAGGAGAACACAACTTGCAGCTGATATGGTTGAGCACTTACCACATTGAAATCGGCTTGCAACCTTTCCCTCCCTCGATTATTATGACCCTTCAACCCAGTAGCGGCTGAGGTCATATATTCGATGCATTCTCGTATCTCTCTGGTCTCTGGCAAAACGAGACCCGCGCGATTTGCATTGGAATTTACTAGTTCATCTAATGTACGTGATAGGAAGTGAAGGCACTCACATTCCCATTCCGATACTTGACAGAACCAAATCAACTCCGTTATACATGTGTTTATCTCTCCCGTCAAATTATGTAAGTTAATTTTGGTATCCTGGATCGGTCTCCCTTTTGCTGGGTCCATGTAAGGACCGCTTAATCCATTCAAGCGGCCAGCTCGGGACATTCCAAGCTGGCTTTGAAGATTATTTACTCGGTCATCTAGCTGAGTTGTACAGAACTGCTCGGCTCGATAGATGTGGTGTTGAAGAAGAATGACAGGAAGAAGCATGGGATGTGTCCACAAGTGGGGTACGGCTTTGATGAGATCGAATATTTCTATTGATGGGCAATTGGGCCATGCCGGGAAGTCGTTTCTATTCAGCATTACCCCAGTGCCGTGCAAAAGACCGGTTGTGATCTGTGTGGTGAAATCATGGGAAATAGAGAGGCCATAATTGCCAACTTGGTATTTCTGCGAAGCCTTAATAACAATTCCTGCCATGAAGTCAACTCCTATAGCAATGTAGCATGAAAAAAAAATTAATTCTACGAGATCAAGACATAAATACCAATTCTTTGAAGCTTTCCTGAATTATTCTCATCATAATCCATATAGCGCGAGAATATCCCACTCTCATTTGAGAACGCATAGAGTGTTGCCGGAGGTAGGTGGAACGCTTCCTCAATTCTCAAGTATGACGCCTCGCTCATAGAGAAGCTAGGCGGCCGGTAGTATTGCCGCTCTGAGATAATAAGTCGGATGCCGCCTAGTAACTTGGCATCTGGGTCTTTGGTCACCGGCGCCGAATAAAAACGATCCTGAGCCAGCCATTCTTCAATTTTCGAATCGTGAAGGCGGGCGTGACAAGGATTGTCCATTGTGATCGAGTTGCCCTGGAATTTTAGTATGAGATTCAGAATGCTACGGCAAGGATGGGATTCTGTACTTTGGAATATTGCCAAGCCTCAATATACTCAACATCATTCGATGGGTCCACAGACCAAGCCACTCTACGCAGGGCTTCTGCGCGTGAGGTTGAGAACATTTGTATGGCCTTGTTACCTATACCGTTGATTCGCTTAGGTGGTTTTGGCAGGATGCATCTTCGTTTTGCGTAGAATAGCTGAGATTATATCAAGATTTGATGTTTGGGGCGGGGGGTGGCTGAGTCTGGAACGAGGCTGATTTGAATCACGTGAATTTGTTTCAGCACTAGCGGCATAAGAATGCCTGGAGTGAGGCGTAGTCATGATTGAAGAGCCAAGAGAAAAACCTCCATAAGTTACTCAGGGAGGCATATAAACTTTGAGTTGAATTGATAGAACCCGACATCCCAGAGTCGAAAAGGGTATGATTATGGACGCAAGCATCCAGAGTACTCCTAGCCTTCTGGAAGCTGACTCGGTCACCTTGCTTCAGCAGCGACACATTATGTAAGTGATGGATAACCGGAAATTATAGGAATTGGCTACACATGTAGCTAGGCGGTTTCCGCTTCATCAGGTGGCATCTGCCCAGTACCAACACACGTAGCTAAGAAAGCAGCATTTAAGATTGCATAAGCATTTTTCAAAGCCTCTATGTTCGCTTTCTCAACAATCACACCATGGACAAACAAATCAATTTTGATCATTTGAACGTGTCTAAACCAGAATATTGCAATCTACATTACCAAAGCTTTCTAGCATTACAACATTCTAGCACCGATTGCGACTTGTGTAAGCTAATGCACAACTCGATGTTACACAACAAATATACATCTGACCGTTCATATGTAACAAGATGCTACAGTTTAGCTGGGTAGGAAGCTAAGCCATTTCATAGACCCAAAAATTACAGCTCCATAACTCTGCGATATCGTTGTTCAGTGCAGAGAAGTCTACACAAAGTTCCTTGCTTTTGCCAATCCAGAATCTGAAGTCGCATTATTTAATGCCATTGTTGCTAGGCTTCACCCAAAACAAGGGCAGATCTAAACTAGTGCAAACTACTTCCTTATCAACCTTCTTTTGTACCCCCCTACCCCCGCCCCCCCCACAAAGGAATAAAATAGTCGGCTAGCTTTTAAAACTTTATCCGCTGTTTTTTGTTTAGCTGTTTGTTACCATTATTTTGAATTAGTTTAATTTGCCTTATCGTCAGTGCTGTTTTAAGATGCGTGTTAGCTCTTCATTCAGCTTTTAAGTAAGTGCCTCTGTCTGCTACCATTTGGTCTGAAATCCATTTTTCAAGGCATTTTAGCGATAAATAGCTAGTGCCAATTGTGAGGGCAATGGCAAGAATAATGGTGAGCGCCTTGACTCCGACTAGAATAGCATAAGTACAAATGGGGTGATTTACCCAAGAGAACACCAAAACCAAAGACTTACCGAATATCCCTGCTATCTTTTTGTCTCAATAAACATCTAATAGCTTTGATTCGTTACTATTCATAGCATTTGTGGAACCGCTAGCAGCAGGAGCGAGAACTTGCTGAACGTGTCGATAGCCAACGCCAACAGTGTTGCCAGGGAGGATATAGGACTAAGATAAGTATGGTGATGGTAAATCCGAGGATAACAACAGAGAGACTTTGACGAGCTTCCTTGATGCTGGCGCTCGCCGTGGTCATGCTAGCACTTGCCACATCCGAGCTGGTCACTGTTCATTTGAGATTCGGTTTGTCCCGGATAACCTTCTTAATCCGTTTAGCATATCAATCAATACTCTCCATGCGATGGTGATAATGCGTGATTGGTTTTCTGGCCTGATATACTGGCGCCCAGCCTCCATCTCCCTGGTGAACCAAGCTGGATGATGGCGAAGCGTCGTTTCTTGATTTATTTCTGTTTAAGTCTCTAAGAAATACGCCTCGTACCTTTTTTTGCTGATGTGAGATATCTTTGATCATTGCCAACTCGCTCCTGATGTCGGATATGTTGTGGAAATTTCATTTTCCTTGTTGAATTAAGTTCTGTTGAATGTTGATACCATCGCTGTGTTTCGATCTTGTTTTCGGGATTGAAGGGCGTCTCGTATTCTGGTTGTCTGCAGGACGCAATAGCAGAGACAAAAATTGTCTAGTCGCTAAAGCCAAAATTGCGGTATCGTGAGAATTGGTGTACGATCGCTGTCTAGCTCCGATGATCTTGTGGACTCCCTCCGTATGACCTGGTCTTTGTTTCGCTGTCCCAAGACTTCGGCACTGAGGCCTGGATAGTATGCTTCGTCAAGAGTGCGTTCTAAATGGATTTTATTAGGGGTTTTTAAAGTGGCACCCTTTCTTATAACGAATAGTTCATTCATTTGCTCCACCTTATTCATCATCTGTACGGTATTTGACCGTTCTCAGGGCTAAATACGAAAACAAGCAAGTGTGAGTATAATAGTAAAGAAAATGCTGAATGATTACATACCGCAATCGCTGTAGGCTCCCACTAACCAGCTTCTCCGGCCGTGTTATGCAATGGTTTTTGATGCTTTAGCAACGAGTCTCGAGGGCTAGCGGATGAACCGGAGGTAAATGATCGCCAACGACAGAAGATGTCTGGTATAGTCATGCTTTGATCAGGTGTTCTACTCTGAAGGCCATTTCCTATGGCTCGCGAAATTTTCTAGACACCATTAGTTTCAAATAAGATAAGGTACTTCCTATAGTTACCACAGCAATGGCGCCCTAAAATCTCATTAGGCCGGTACAATGATGGTGGAAACAAAGAGCAGTGTCGTGAGTTGGTAGAGTTCAATAGATCTATTCTAACCTTCGACCTCAAAACCATTCAGCTGGCTATCTTCTATAACACAATGAAACTGTAGGTGGTCTAGACTTAGTTCACTAACCGAAGTAGCAGTCGATTTACCCACTGCTATCGCCTCCTGGGGTGGAAATGGTGATGGTCTCAATTTGGTGCTTTTTCACGAGACAATCAAACTCAAAATACTTCATACACCTGTGGCGCTATCTCCGAGCTCCATTGTTCCTCGCCCTTGCAGGCAGGGAAGAATTTCAATGGTGTCAGACCATTATTTTCGAGAGATACTGATATAACCTCAGAGTCAGCACCGCAGGAGAGAAGTAGTTCAGCGCAATCAATCCTGTGGTGTTTCGCGTGACATGTAAGGGCGACAACCCGTCAGCGCCGAGCCTATTCAAACTATTTGATATTTTTTTTTCCCCCGAGGCGGTCATACAGCTCGGTGCTTGAAAAGTGGAGAGACGAAGGGCAGGCTATACAATCTACGCAAAGTGGAAAGGTGACAACCCATCTCGAAACAAGTGATTCTGTGCTGGACTAGCTAGTAGTTCTCATACTCTCACAATTCAATTTCGTCTTACACGTTAAGTAATTTGTGACTATTGGGTTAACCGCACCGCTTGAAATATGGTATCAGTTTTGCTCCGCATTTAATCTCAAGGCATCAAAGCTACTGCGTATATCACTATTCTCATTTGCTTAATTCACAAGTAGCCATAGCCATAGGTTGGATTACCGAGCATCAACGTTCTTTGGGACCATTCTTCAACTGCTTCCAGCTCTTCAAAAGACACAAATCTTATAAAATCAGTCGAATTTAGCATGGGGGACTGCATTTCACGTGTGTTCCGTATCTCCCACTTCTAAGTAAGCCTTGCCTCACTGGCATCTTGAGTAAAGAAGCCTGCTAGAGCTTGATCACCGTTGGAGACACGTAGTCGGAAATCGTCGCAATATACTTGCGCTATTTGAAAGCCAGTGCTAACCTCCATATTATAAGGTGACAGCAACTTGGTCCAAGGAGAAAGTACGTTTCCTCAATACTCTGTAGTAGTGCCTGAATTGCCGATTACATTTTTAAGGAAATGAATTTAACGTTTGGCTATCGTCGCTTATCTCAAAGGGTTCATTGGTAACAGGTATGGCATGACATAACGACCAACGTGCAACAACGCAAAATAGGGTAATAAAATATGATAATTGATCAAATTGCAAATCGCAAATCGAAATCATTCAATTAATAACTTAGTGCTTTTGACTTTCCTGGCCCTCGACTTTCTTGGCGCCCTCGACTTTCTTGGCTCTCGACGTTCCTGGCGCTTTCGACTTTTCTGGCTCTCGACGTTCCCGGCTCTCGACGTTTCTAGCTCTCGACATTCCTGGCGCTTTCGACTTTCTTGGGTCTCGATATTCCTGGCGCTTTCGATTTTTCCGGCGCTGTCGATTTTTTAAAGCTAGTTTTGTTTGCATTTAAAAAAACAAAAAAAGTGAAAAAATTTGCTACGCAAAGGATTGTCTTGGTATATTTGCTTTTTTTAAAGTATTTACAAGTATTTGTGTTTGTATTTTTCTTTCATTTTTACAATAAAAAACGAATACAGCTTTATTTTAAAAGTCGGGGGCGCCAGGAACGTCGAGAGCCAGGAACGCCGAAGGCGAAGAAAGTCGAGAGCGCCAGGAATGTCGAGAGCCAAAAAAGTCGAGAGCGCCAGGAACATCGAGAGCCAAGAAAGTCGAGGGCGCCAAGAACGTCGAGGGCCAGGAAAGTCAAAAGCACTAAGTTATTAATTGAATGATTTCGATTTGCGATTTGCAATTTGATCAATTATTATCTTTTATTACCCTATTTTGCGTTGTTGCACGTTGGTCGTTATATCATGCCATACATGGCACAGAGATGCAAGTTGACGCGTTCAAAACCCTGCAGTGTTACTTTGAATATTGTCAGGTGTGTTTTCTTATTATGCCTAGTAACGCTTTATTTTACAATGTTTGGATAATCCTCGATATGCTTTATTTCGCCACACAATGCAATGCCAAAGGACTTATACCAGCACTATATAACTAAGCCTCCATATCATAAAGTAGAGATATTACGGTCTTTTAAATATGCCTTTGAAAGCAACCTCAATAAATGTCCCATTCTCGGCGTGATGCCCCAGACCCAAGTGTCATCAAGAAAGTCCGCCCAAACATGCGCAACATCAGCTGCTAGAGACTCAGTTCTTTCATAGTCACTCTCGGCATCCAATAGAAGCTCTCGGAATTTTGCAATATTTTCTGCTTCCGCAATATCAGGCGCACCACGAGGCGTGCTCTGGTTAGTCTCGATTCCATGAATCCATTTAGTAACGAAAAGCGCTACTCAAACATCTCAGTTAGCCACTTTTACAGTCAAGTTCTAGCTTTTTACTAAATGGCAAATTTTTTGAAGGAAAACCCGCTTACCACAGTCCCAAGCGGCGATAGCATGCTCCACACTCCAAGTCAAAGCTGCTGTCCGCCTCACCAAAAGATAACCTGCTGTGATTGGCGTCAGAAGTCCCACGTAAGCCTTGCTGACAGCTTTGGTCAAGAATGGGCTTCTCGGTTGTTGCGAATGTACAAAATTCTGTATGCTGTATGCAATTTGATCATCATCTTCGCTTAGAAGCATCAAGCGATCAAAGCTGCCAGCGCCCGTAAATATTCTAACATAAGCACTGCGAAGTAAAGCCTGGCAGTTGAATAGTTGTGGTCCTTCACCAGGTTCAGGAGTTTCCACATCTGGTTGATGTGTAGTCAGCAATGTGTAGCATCGGGCAAGGCTCTGCTCAATCTGCAAAACCATTTCGTGACCAATCGTAGATGGCTCAATAGGAAACCCTGTAAATGACTGTGTGCACTGCATTATGTGCCACATATGAATATTTACAGCATGCATAACCACTGTTATAGCAAACCCAGACCACATTGTCCGATCATTGGCTAACGTGCGGTAGGATGATGGGCACCGGTGGAAGATGAGGTGAGCTAATACATCACGGACTGTAGGTAATTGATTGTTATGATGCGTAAACGCTACGTGTTCCCAATCTTCGGCGGTTTGAGCCTTCCACTTTATCTCTCGCTCCGGAATTTCGATATTGAGATCCTGTGTAACAGTCAAGAACGGTGTAGTGTCGTAAGTTACTGTTAATAGACTTCCCAACACAAATATCCCACAGAGGAGCCTTCGGTTGTTAGATTACTTCATATGCAGTGAAGACTTTTATATACCTCTTTACGGTTTCTCTGGATGTCCATTCGGACCAGGATAAGCGTTTGTGCTCTACACCTTGCCTAGCTAAACTTGCTCTGCGTAAGCGATATTCCTTAGCAGCATGTTAGCGTCAGTTCGTGTCAGAAGGATGTTCTATCAGAAGTTGACAAAGACTGACCGCCGCCCAAAATCCCAAATTTTGCGTTGAGGCAACAACATCTTGAACATGACCGCCAAAAACTGCAAAAATCGTCAAAAGCAATTTGGCTTGTAGAGCTTGTATTGGTGTTTGCTCCACAAGATTCTTCCGTCGGCAGTCCTGCAATAGTTTAGAGGAGTTGCTGAAGTAGGAAATGAGCCTTGAAATGGGCATACCGGCTCAACCATCGACTCAGCAAATTCCCAGAGATCTTTCGCAACTGTTCGTTTCAGTTTATATAAAGCCCCAATGGCGGATATGGCGAGGATTAAAGGAGTATACAGTGGGTTTGCTTCCATGGACGGCCAATGAAGAATTGGAAAGTGGTCATGGAAACAAGAAAGATAGCACTTCATAAATTGCCGCAGTTTTGCCGCACTCGGTAATGTAAATGTACCTCCCGATACGAGGCGTGTTCGCACATCCTCTCGAAGCTTGGCATACATGCTATCATTCATCAGTGATTGATCTGACTTAGCAGAACTTGGACGCTCAATCCCAGTCACTATAGTAGATTCGAAGTTTTCCTGTTGTCCGGCTCCTGGTTCAGTTTGCGAAAAGTCTTCCGATGTATGATCTTCCATGATTGGATGGGATGCCACATCGAATTGTCTACTTGGTGCCGAAAAGTCAAGATTAATATTCGGCGTAGAACCCGCGAGCAGAGCGAAGAAATCAATATCTTGAGATTGGCCATCCCCGTAAACGTGAGAAGATGGTAAGACTCTAGTAAAGTCTATATCCTCAGACGCACCAAAGCCTGTTTCTTGGCCTTCCAGGTGCTGCCAATGATTATCGTATTGGGCTGTAATTTGGGCCATATCGTTCACCAGTGATAAACCCTCCTCGCAATTATCTTGGACGGACACATTCTCGCGATTCCGCTGAGCTGACCTGTTGCTGAGTTCATCGTCCTGCGAATGGGTCGAATCATGAGGAATATAGTTGTTTAGAGCCGCATCATGAGGTGAATAGGGTGGGAGGGTCTCATGGAATGTTATGCTTGCTGGTGATGCTAGATTATCGTTAGTATATCTTGGGGGTGTTGAGTCTATAGGGAGCTGCATAATAACAATACCTAAACTTGGATGGTTATTTGTAGTCGTTTCCAATTGTGATGGTCTTGGGCTGAGGGAGTTTTGTTCAGTGGAATTTTCGTTGTCAGAGAGCTGAGGAATAGCAACATTGATCGTGGACGGATCATTTGTCACAGCATGTGAAGGGGATTGCCCGGCCGTAGAACCTTCCTCCTGTGGCGAGCCTGAGGAAGAGGAAGAGTTATGTCTCACGGCTGAATTATGTAGTCTCTCGGCGTTGCCGTTTGGATGGAAAGATTGTACATGACGTGTGACTAAGTCTCTGAAGGTTAACTATTAGCAATTGGCCCGTTTCTGGAGTGCTGCGGATGTGGTACTTTCGAGCATAGTGCCTCCCACAGAATTCGCAAGGAAATGGTTTTGTATTGGTATCTTTGGCGCCAGTCAGTCATCTACCGTACTCCTCACTATTGAGGACAAGTGGCGCTTACGGCCTCTCTCATGGCGCACACAATGCTCGCTTCTCTTGAATAATCGACCACAGAATGAGCACTTATATACTTGTCGTGGCTGCCGTTGCTTGGGCCTGTGGTGGATGCTCTCAGGGCCATCAATGTCAATGATGGGTAAAGCCTCCGTAATGGTTACCATGCTGCGCAATACATGTATGTCTACTTTCTGCAGTTGCTCGGCTTGAAGCTTATTGGGCCTTTCTGCTGGTAAACAGTTGGGTGTAGTCGTTCACGTTGTTATCGTATGTGGTGCAGCATTGAAGAGGGAGAGGGAGAAATCCCGAATCTGAGGTTCGTGGTTACAGGGCATCTGCGGGGTAGCTTAGTTGGTCAGGGTCATGGATCTTGATCATGGGGGGCGGCGGTGGCGGTGGTGGGTCGGTAGTCAGAGCTTACGTACTGTACCCTCAGGCCCTTAGGCGGATATTGTATAGATTCAAAGGTTAACCAAACCTAAAGAGAAATAGTGTAAAAGATTAACATTACCCCTTTCAATCATGATTGATACCTTGAAGCAAGCCTTAAACCTTTGAAAGTCCAATCTCTTCAGAGCTTTTTGCAAAGGCACATGCTCAAATGTTAATATTACTTCAAGCTTATGAGCACACTTCTCTCAAATCATGGGCTCAGCGATCAAAGATAAGTGTTCAACAATTATAAAATTTTATAGCCCTGCAAGGAACATCCTAAAAGACCGAAATGACATCTAGCCTAGTGTCAGCAGCAAACTGGAAGATGCCGTCCCGTCTCCTAGCAATTGGTGTCAATGGCATCCACTACAAAGCCCTCGGTTCGATCGGCCGAAAGGCCATTATACTCAAATGTGCCTCAAAGGCCGTTCCCCATTGATGAAACGAACGACATCAGCACCAAATCTTTCCGTAACCTGCTTTTGCACTGGTTCTATAAATTCTTCGTAGCCCTGAAAATGAAATGCCATGTCGAGAATATGTAATGATTTAACCTTGAAGCGACCCATCCCATGGTTTGTTTCGTTGAAGAATGCGAAGGCATTGGATGACCATCCTTCGGCAAAAGTAATTGTTAGGGCGAGGAACGCAATATCAGTGGAAGACGTAAAGGGGGCAGGTACATTATGTTCAGACCATCTCTCTTGGATTTCCAGATCCTAACAATTTTAAGTAAAGAGATTCAAGGATCTACACAGAATATCCCCAATCTAATCCATAAGTAAGTTGATGGGAATGTTTTCTCATACAATAGGCAGCTATTAGCCTAGGATATTTAGTTTAGACCGAGTAGGGAGTTGAACTACTATTCTATATTCCTTTCTTCTCAGCTTGCTTGAATGCCTCGCGCATCACAGCGACGTGCTTGGATGACCTAGGAACGAGCTCACATTGAAATTTCACAGGCACGCTCAGAAAGCCGCGAACCATTCTGGTGTCAATATCTTCCTCTCTCCCATCAACACCTTTTCGCCCGGTTACATTGAAACCCCACAATGTTCGCACAATATTTATAAATAGGGACTTCTCAGCAACGTGAACGCCGGGGCATACACGTCTGCCAGCCCCGTATGTGAAATGGTCGCGATCATGCGGATCGTTCGTATTAATGTATTCTGCTGCTGGCAACGGTTTATCCAGATAACGCTTTGGCTCAAATCTCTCGGGTTCGCTGTGGATCTCGGGGTTCATGTGTATTGCCCTTCGCATATTAGTTTCAGTTTGGGAAATGAACAGAAATATGCGCTTACCACCAGTTTAGGACTGCCACTGTGCCCTTAGGAATAAAGTGGCCATTGTACCAATCGTCCTCCGAAGTAGCATGCATCATGCCAAACTTATTTACAGGCCTCCATCGTAGTACCTCTTTCACCAGCGCTCGAGTGTAGGGTAAATCCATTTCATCCTCAAACTCTGGTAGACGTTCGTTGCCGATGACGCTGTCAATTTCCGCTTGTGCCTCTATGGCGGCGTGAGGAAAGAGCAGAATGGCGAGAATGAAATTGTTTAAAGTGGTACTTGTGGTCTCTGACCCAGCCTCTACCAAGCCGCCGCAGGTATATGCGGCCAGAAGGTCATCAATTCCTTGTTTTTCCGGGTTGGCTAAGTAGAATGACTTGCAGAAACAATCTTTAGCTATACCTTGATCAACTTCCCTCTTCAGATTGTTCCATAATTTGGTATACACTTTGCTATCATGTTCAAAGACCTTCTTCCCAAACGTGCGCCAGTTTCCAAGAAAAATTTCGGGTAGACACGCAAGTGATGGAAAGCTGTCCACAGCATGCGCACCAGGAGCCGTCATTTCGGTCAGATTATCGAGGACATCATATATCTCTTTAACTAGTGGATGATCCCATTTTGGCAACCGATAACCATAGGTGACCAACATGATCACTGAAGCGGAGTAGCGGCGATTGTGCTCGTAAAAATTCTCGGGAGAGTCTAGGAAATCCACCAATAGTTGTTTAGACTCAAAGTCTTGTATAGGCTGATACTTGACTGCTGATGTTAAGTTTAATAGTGCATGGCTGGCCTTGCGGATCTTCCTCCATTCAGGCCCGTATTGCATGAAGAGCTGCCGTCGTCCCGCGCTGGCTACATCCTGAGCCAATGGCAAAGATGCCCGAGAGGAATAGACAGCTGATTTTTTGTCCATTAAGTCTTTTACGACCTTGGGAGAGGATAACCAAACGTAGTCACTACCCCCGAGCCTGGTATAAAAAATGTCTCCATGTTTTTGAGCCCAACCGATCACCTTGCCTCTGACCAAGTCAGAATCCGCAAAATCAAGCAGGTTACCAATAATTGGCAGTCCTCGAGGCCCAGGAGGGAGGTGCTTTCGTCGGGGGTCCTGTAACGGTTAGCACTCGATTTTTCACGGGCTGGATGTAGATTTCGGACCGTCAAGGAATTAGGAACGACATATAGATACAAGGCTGCGGGTAAGATGAATACAACTAATATCAAAGAGACATTGTAGTGTGACATTAATAGATAGCTCCAAACGGTGTGCGCAGCCATATTGAGAAGTAAAATATTAATATCGATTATGGTATCTGAGCGGGAACTCGGTGGTCTAATAATATACCAAACATCGGTGCTACCATCAGATAAGTTGAGACAGGGGGGCATCTCAGATCAATACCAATGAGCATCTTCATCCCTCAAACACTGAAGGACGTAATACCCCACATGGGTATCTAGAATGCTTATAAGCTAAGATCTTGTGACACTTGTGAGGGAGTGACAACGGGATGTTGAATTGCATTAAAGAACCATGAGTAAAATAGTCAAGCTTCATTAAACTACATGATAGAATTGACTTTGTTCTTGTTCCAACTTTCGTCATGACAACGCACTTATTAGATACTCAAGAGCTATATACGCTGCATGGTAAAATTGTCCTTATCATAGGCGCCTCCACGGGAATTGATCGTGAAACAACAATCATATCACATAGTAAGATGTTAAGTATTCCTAACTCAATCCGAGTACTTTTGAGAATCAGGAGAATGACATATTTAACAAGTCTGCACGGAGACCTATCAGTGAGTAGGATATGGATCCAACGTCGCGTTTAGAGATTGGAACACTGGGCTTGGACAGGCACTTGCAGATGAACTCAAGGAGCACGTTTTGTTTCGAAATGTGACATATCAAAAGGGACCATGTGCTTACGTTATTCCAAGCGACCTGGAAGACCTTTGGGCCAATCCGTAAGGTGCTCAACAGTACTGAGACAAACAAGGAGAATTTACGATATTGACTAAGAGAGGACAAGAGGGCTGGAGGCACCGTCCTTAGATTCCATCAGCACTAATTTGGTGTGCCAGGTATATGTAGTCAAGTGTGCACTACAATATCTCAGCAAATAATAGGATATTCGGTGCCAGATAGTAGTTTCGGGTTCCGCAGCAAAATACTCCGCCTCTGAATCTACATTGTGCTGCTACGGCAAGTGTTTTGGGACTCCTGCGTCCGCAACTAGAGCGTCGAAATGTCACTGTGAGCATGGTTGTGCGATGAACGACAGGCATATATCAGACGCGTTCTATACCATTCTCGTCAATCTCCCAATGTCTGTAAAATTTGTCACCCTGACATTAAGAAGTCACCCCAATGCTAATGCCGGGGTTCCTCAAATGTGGGTAGTCTCCCCGCAAATCAGCCTATGATTTACTGCTGCCAAGAGTACTGCCCAGTTTTAATAGCAAACCTTATTCTCGTCACTCGGCACGAGATTGTGGACTTTGAGAACAAGCTACCTGGGAAAACAGCTCAACAAGGATGAGGACGCAGGCCAGAGAGGGTTGATTCCATAAGTAGTGTGAAAGCCAATTGCCAGGTTCTTTATATCAAATTTCTACCAGACTGTCTCACCCTTTCATATCACACAGAGATAACCATTTGTAGGTATTCGATAAATTTCCCAGATCTCTTATGATTATCGTCAGTCATATTTACCAATCCTAATAAGTGCAGCTTACTTAAGCCAGATGAACAGGATAACTACCCCACATATCACCCTCTCCCCCGCCCAAATTGTATGTGGGGTAATCTTGGCATCAAAAAGGTGCATCACAAACATCTTAACCAGCACTGGAAGTTGTAATGATATTTGCTTTTGCGAATACATTTATCTTGATTAAAGAGTGGCTGTATTTTTGCAGCAAATATAGAGTTCTGGGTCTAAGGTTAGATTCTTAAGCCGCGTAAATTCGAGAAACTTATTGTTCCGTAACTTCTTCAGCATTAGGGTGTATATTGGGTTAGGGCTAGAATTACCCCAAGCCTTCCGCTCAGTAGAAGCTTTGAGCCGCTATTTAAGATCCTCCATAAGTACGCCATCTTATGGGTTGCTTGAGGACATAATTCCCACCAGACGCGTCTTAGAAATATGTCTCGGTCTCCACAATCGCTAGTAGTTTTATCGGAGAGATTTTTATTACTCCCTGTGATTCAACAGCCAAGGAAACTATTCCATCTTTGGTATTTGTTACCATACATCCGGGAATCCACGTAGATGGTTCTACATCGTTAGAGCAGCCGCGACCAATTCGATTCATGTTTGATCTAGGCATTAGGTTTCAAAATAATGGTTACACAATAGAACAACGGCTTCATCCCGGGAATCAGCAGCTTGTCATACTGGGACCCGACTTGGTCGCAATATTATCGGAGGAGGGCATCCAAGCATTGACGGACATTGATTTCGTGGTTCTCAGACATGTTCATTATGGCCATCATAGAGACCCAGAATTCTTCATGGGTTCAACATTTATTGTGGGCTATGGTTCAACTCACATTCTACAGAATGGTCTCGGTGGAAAGGCTCTCACCAGCACTTCCAAGCGGATATCCTTCTATAGGACCGGACCATTGAACTGCCAGGTCCTTCGCTCTACCACGATGAAATCTTAAGTCTACTGCTTCCAAATGGGCTTGTAATTCAAAGCAGATAGGAAACGTGTGGCCAATTTCCTTTTGCTATGGATCTGTATGGGGACGGATCTATTTTCAAATATATAGCCCAGGGCATTTGCAAAGTCACATCAACCTCCTTTGTACTCGAAACTAGATATTTTTGGGTGACTCCTGCCACGATGTTCGTCTTTTAAGCGGGGAGAAGGCGATCGGAACTTGGGAAGATGCTCATGGAAAGACGCTTTTACATATAGATAAAGAGAAGGCGGCAGATACTCTCCGCAGAATAGCACTACTTTCGAGTGATGGTTATGCAAATTAATAAAAGGTAGAAGTTACCACGGCTCGTAATGTAGAATGAAACGAGAGGAACAAAAAATTAATATTCCTAGCCTTGATTAGTAAATGCAGCACGTATTTAGGTGTATATAGCCACGCTTCTAGATTAAGTGATACTGCACACTAGTTCCTTCTTCGTTTTCAGAGTCGGAAAATCAACTCTCTTCTTTCAGCTTTATCGACTTCCAAGGTCTGTCTTTCAGACCAGCTTTTAGGAGTTTGAAAATTTTGCTACCCCACTTTGCAAATCCCCCGTGACTGTAATATATACGTGTATTCCAGACTTCGAAATTTGTATCTGATCTGTGGAACAATTTTTCTAGTACGCTTCCGTGAGACTTCCAAACACGATTTCCCCAAGATGTACAAAATTGGTTTTATTGGCCTTGGAGTCATGGGTTTCCCGATGGCAAAAAATCTGGTTGAAAAACTGCCAGAGACGTCGAGCTTCTGGATTTTCGATGTTTCAGTAGAGACACTACACAAATTCTCGGAGACAGCAAACAAGTTTGTGCACATCTGCTCAAGTTCAAAAGAAGTAGCAGAGAATTCGGTAGGATTCCAATAATTGACAATGGCTTCAAGCCATTATACGAAGAATGAAAGTTCAGTTGATGATAGTGTAGAATATTATTTTTACCATGGTCCCCGAAGGAGTACATGTCCGAAGTGTTTATCTCACTCCAGGTCTAGGGCTGCTAGCCGCAGATTTAGAATCGAGAATTTTGATCGACTGTTCTACTATCGATACCGCAACATCCAACTTGGTACGGGAGGAGCTCAGCACTAAATATCCATCTACCTCGTTCTACGATGCGCCGGTTTCTGGAGGATCACTAGGAGCAGACAAAGCGGCATTGACTTTTATGCTCGGTGCTTCCTCGAACGACCCTAATATGCCGTTACTAAAGACCCTCTTGGGCACCATGGGGACATCAACATTCGTGTGCGGTGGCCCTTCTATGGGCCTCACCGCCAAACTTTGCAATAACTACTGCTCCGGACTCGTAGCCATCGCAACGGCAGAGGCTATGAATATTGGAATGAAAGCCGGCATGGACCCGCGTATCCTGGCGAGCATCTTCTCTACTAGTACTGCGCAGAGTACTATTTCCGACAAATGGAACCCTGTTCCAGGCATTTGTCCTGAGGCTCCCGCAAGTCATGCTTATGAGGGGGGGTTCAAAGTCCAACTGATGAAGAAGGACTTTGGCTTGGCGGTTGATACAGCAAATGCGGTCAATGCAAAGCTGTTACTGGGTCGAGCTGGTTTGCAAGCGTATACAGATGCGAGCAATGACAAAAATTGCAGGGATCGAGATTCAAGAGTTGTGTTTAGATTCTTGGGAGGTGACGAAGAATGGCTGAAGAGATATTCGGATGAGAATCGCTAGGCGTCACAAAAATAATGAAATGAGCTACATTTACTAATGAAACGAGGCAAGGTACATCTAGATACGGAGTAAGAGGGCTAATATTGTGAGAGATATTTGAACAAATTAAAATTTTCGATTTCAAAGGCAGAGAAACAAGATTATAATAGGAAACTAATAAGTACGCGGAAGTTGGAGACGCATTCAAGTTGGAGTGTACGAGTACGAGAATGAGCTTTACTCCGGCCCATCAAGGAACCTCCAAATAACTGAGACATCTCTATCTATACATCTCGGATCTTTTGCGGCTTCTTTATATATTTCTAGCGCTGCTGGTCCCATAGTCGCACGGCACCCAACCTGTTTTGCAGCTTCTACCCCTAATGTCATATCTTTGACCATCATTTGAGCCTTAAACCCACCCTTATAGTCATGACTGCTTGGTGCCGCCGGTACGACCCCAGGAACGGGGTGTACCTTGTCATTCATGAAGGACTGCCCCGTGCTGTTTTGGATAATACGATAGAGGAGGTGACTATCTACACCTAGCCGAATACCAATGTTTGCAGCTTCCGCAGCTGCAAGCAGATTCGTGCCACTAAGGTAATTGTTTGCAATCTTAGCTGCAAGACCTAATCCTAATCCCCCACAGAAGAAGAGCTTCTCTGGGGAGCCCATCAAGAGAATCGTATCTTTGAGGACTTTCATCTTAGGCGTGAGTTGACCAGCAGATGGGTCCGGGTAGCCGACTAAAAATGCGAGCGTCCCTGCTGCTGCCCCAGGGACACCTCCCTAGATCTAATCTTCAGCTACATTCATGTATTTAGACTTTGGAGGGGCTTGGCTGATATCTGAGATTGACTCACGGAAACGGGCGTGTCGACGTATGTTCCTGCACCAGCACCACTCAACCGCCCTCCTACCTCTCGAGCAGTCTCACAATCAATTGTACTACACTCTAGAATCAATCTCTCAGCGCTCCCCTTGGCAGCAATGACTCCCGTTGCGGCATCGAGATATACACTTTTAACATGGCTAGCGGCAGGCACAATCGATATAATAACACTCGCTGCGTCAGCCACTTCCCGAGCGTTTCCGACAATCTCAATGCGACCTATAGAAATGCACTCGGCAGCAAATTTCTCACAAGCATCTTTGTTCACATCCTGGATAAACAGCGTAGATTCCCTGGGAATCTTCTGCCGCACATTCTTTGCCATTTCGTATCCCATGGCACCAAGACCTACGCGAGAATGCCTGGTTAGCAAAATTGTAGCTCATTGTCAACTTGATTGTCAAAGACGAACCAATAAATCCATAGTTCAAGCTCATCTCGATATCTTGTAGGTCCTTTTGGAAGTACTAGAAAACAAAGTGCGAATATATAAGTTAAACCAGGGTTAAAGACTTTTAAATAATCGCTCTAAGCTCTTTTTTAAAAGCGTAAGAGCAATAATTTACGAATTCCACCTTGGTGTTCAGCTCAGAAATCCTCTGTGTTGTGGTTTCCCCGCATCGCTAATCGACTGGTTGTTCTCCCGAGTGTCTATGTGGGGTTGGACGGCTACCCTTTGTGATGGCTCGGGATCAAATATCATCAGTTTTGGTGGTATTAACAGTGGAAATCAATAGGATCAGAAATAGCAATTAGGAGTCCTATACTTCCGCCTTGTAAAATTCACAAAACCACCATCTCATATGCGGAAGCTTTGCAGTTATGCCTCCCTTTAGCAAGCGATCACTCACGGTGGGCGTAATTGGCCCAGCAGGATTCGGTGGCTCTTACCTGTGCCTCGAGCTCATCAATAGGGGTTATTCTATTATTGGAATCTCACGGTATCCGGAGAAGTTAGGTTCACATCCTTGTTATACACCGCGCGTGGGCAATGTGGCAGATATGAGCATCGAATCTCTTGCCCAGATCTTCAGCGGCCTAGATGTTCTGGTGAACGAGTACGGACCTCATGCAGCAGGTGTTGATGCTTTGATTTACAGTATGCTTTTCCGGCTACACCTGGCAGGAATACCTCTTAACATGATTTGGCTGACTCATCGATTGTGTGCAGTGCCTTTCCTTGAAGTCACTCGGAAAATCATTCTCGCGAGCAAGCTTGCGAAAGTGAATTATTTCGTTATGGTTGGCGGCTGCTGCAGTCTTTACATGCCTGGGGGAGCTCACAATTCCGTTCTGGAGAACAAAGATTGGTGGGTCGCTTATAGACGCGGTATCGCCGATAGCGAAGCCCATACAGTTTATATGGAGGAGAGACTTGGTCCCATGGGAGATAAGCTTCGTAGCTATCGCAATGCACGGATGGCAAAAGCGAAAGGTATAGCTACGCAGGCAGATGCTGGAGTTATCGAAGATTATGAATTGCAGACTCGCAACAACGATCGTGCCCTAGAATTCGTCACAGCATGTAGAACAAGCTATATGTTCTTCGATGGTAACAAGTCCTTCCGCTGGACGTATGTCTCCCCGAGCGCCCTCTATAGACCAGGGAAAAGAACTGGCGCATATGATATCCGGTTTGACTATCTTGCATTAAAAGGAGATTCTGAAGATCCTACCAACCTAGATGGCCGACTACATGGAATCTCTGCGGCCGACTTAGCTGTGGCAATCGCCGATGAAATAGAATCTCAAGAAAAGGCTGGAAAGCATTGGACTGCATATGGAGATTTGTCGGATGATACACCCACTGCAAGTTACGTGACCCTAAGTTAGCTGTAGGCTAAACTTGGATATAACATACTATCAACAATAAGAAAGACCAATTACCACAACATTTTAGGTCTAGTGTTACTTCTTATCCAAAATGGGAAGCAAATCCATTAGTAGGGCGCGTCGTTTCTGCAGGATTTTAGTCACTTAAGAATGTATTCTGCTACGAAGTTCCCAAAGCTTAATTGATTTCACCATAGTACAGCTAGCCTGGCCTGGATTCATATTTTGTAATATGTTACAGAGTTGAAAATGAAAAGATGAGTCGTTATTAGTGAAGCAGGACCTAATATAAGAATTCTTGCAATTCAGATAAACCTCTGAAGCAACTTCTAATGCCATAAAAGATATTCTAAACCCGCCGATCGATCCACCTCATTAAAAACTGGAGTTTGATGTTAACCTTAAGTTATAGAAAGCCAGTACTTCATTTGTAGTATATGTGAAAATTATATGACCTTTTCTTCACGAACGCTCGACTTTGCAGTTTCTTTCATATTTTCGTCAAGCATGCCCATTAATACACTGTCCGTACCGTTCAAGACCCACTGTGCATCATGCGCTAGTGCAACGTGACATCCTAGTTGGGATTCCATGATGCGAATGCGAGCCATGGTGTCTTTTGCGGCAGGAATATCAGCATGCAAGGATGTTGTGGAGCCATCAGGAAGCACCCAGACTGCAATCTTGTGCTCCCCATCAAGGAGGGACCTTTATATTAAATAAGCGTTAGCGGCAAGCTCAAAAGAACATGCAATAAGTTTCGCCGAACCTAGAATGACAGCAGTCACTGCCCAAAAGTATCCACTGGTCTCGTGCTTGACGAACAAGAGCGCAAAGATTCCCCGGCATATGCCCTGGTGCTTGCATAATCCAGAAGGAACCAGTTCCAAAGAAATCAACAGCTTTCTCAAAAGCACCCAACTTGACCCATGGACCATTTAGTTCTTCAAAGGGATCTGTCGCTCGATCGGGATCAAAAAAGCGGCCATCCCACTGCACATTATCTGGATCATGAAAATGGCCAGGAGAACAGAAGTCTTTTGTCCCTGGTCCAAAAAGAATTTGGGCTTGAGGGAACGAGCTCTTAAGAGGTCGACAGTGATCCCAATGAGCATGGCTGTATTGCAGGTGGGAATGATCAGCAGCTGATTATTGCAGTAGAGAGGCATATTTTAGGATTCATTTTTTCTACCTGAATATCACCGTATCAATCTGATCACTCGATACCTCCCGACGAGCCAACTGCTCCACAAGCAAAGTGCGAGGACCTACTGCTTGTACACTTGCCATGGACTTCTGAACCCACGGCGGGTAATCTTCAGGATTCTGTTCGCATTATTTGCTATCAGATTCTCGGGTTCAAGATACTGCTACTGTGATGGTATAGCGAACTTGTTTACGTACCGAGCTCATGCCTGCATCCCATAATATGTGGCGGTCGGTTTTTATGTCATGAACATGAAACGCCCAATTGTACATTCGAAATGTCTCATCATCACTAGCACTAGCATGTAGGTATGTGGCGAGGGCTATAAAGGAGCCACCATCTAGACAGTTGACCTTTGCGAAAGAACCCTCGATAGGCAATGAGCTCCACGATATCTCATCCATGGTTTTTTGTTTTTAAGCAAGCGTTTATCGTCTTAGTAGATTAGAAAACTAATGAACTAGGCAACGGTCAATCACTGTGTCTTTTGTGACATATAAGCTGCTAACCGAAAGCTTCCAACTTGCCCTAACAGAACTATCTATCATCCTAGCCCTTTAACACCGTGGTGCACTCCTCCTACGTGTAGCTTTTATCACTTACCTTATGCTTAAGAATTGCTACCACCCCATGTGGGGAAGCTTGGCACGTGAATGCGCTCGATGTGTACTCTGTAATTCTCACGTGTTTGTTAGTCAAGAAGCATATGCACACTGACTAAACAATTCACCTATCTTTGTTGAAATAAAATATCATACTTTCCCAAGGTAGCTGCTGACAACGAAATGACCCACGTTTAAAATGGTATGTGGTTGGGTGAATGGAAGAGTACTAAAATGGTGGTTCTATACCCCACATGCGTACTCATCGTTAATCATACATACCTTTACACGTGGATTACGAACAAGCGATTGCTTCTTTTGATTTAAATAGAGCCTCCATACAGAATAAATGACACAGACTTCTTCCTGGTGCTCTCAATCCATTTCTTAGAATTGTCAGCCTCTCCAGTTCACCATGGCTTCACCCGACTACCAGAACATTTTCCACTGGGCAGAAACACAAAAGGATGGCGCTATTCAATCATTTAGCCTGAGAAAGGATGATCCGTACAAGGTATATCTAAGTGCTCTTCATGCCGACCCAAATCGGAAGCATTAACTTCTAGATTTTAGTACCAAGCAGGTTTTAACAACAAGTATGTGGAATGTATATGCTGCTTCGCTTTCAATACTTTGATCCTTTTCTTACCATAGCGATGCAGTTTCGAGTCTGAGGCCATACCAGGAACACTCCCACAGGGGCAAAATAACCCGAGATGCGTCCGCTTCGGACTTTATACGGAGCAAATGACAGCATCTGCTTTTGTAGCACCCCGACATTCCAACAAAAAAGCGTGGCTATATAGAATTCGCCCTGCTGTTGCGCACCAAGGATTCGTGCGTTATTTACCCGCTTATAGATAATATTGCAGACATCCTGACCATGACTTTTAGACAGATTTGCCAGACAATAGCGATACAGAGAGCAGCTTCTTATTAGGGAACCCACGAGTTCAGTAAGCGTAATTTTACAATTATCTGCATACTAATCCCAAAGCCACTTCCGCTCAATACTTTCTAGATAGCCGGGCTATTGATGGCTGTTGCTCAAAGAACTCAGAAGCTCTACGGCGCAGAGTGGCACAATAGTTTAGCTTTCCTCGAGGCGTTATGGCATATTAATCAGCCTAATCTGACTGCAATATTCTAGTGTCTCTCCAACACAGCTCGCCTGGCTGCCTTTTGATATTCCAGGAGATCAAGAGAAGATAGATTTTATCGGCGGACTTAAGACGCTAGCTGGATCTGGAGATCCGACACTTCGTGAGGGAATCGCAACCCACGTCTATACAGCAAATACGAGCATGAACCAGAAAGCATTCGTGAACTCAGACGGGATTATTGTATCATTCCTCAACAAGGCATCTTGGATATCCAGACCGAATTCGGCCGTCTATATGTACAACCTGGAGAGATTGCCGTTATTCAGAAGGGCCAGCGTTTTCGTGTGGCACTACCTAGTGGCGCATCGCGTGGCTACATCCTAGAAATTTGGGGTGCGAATTTCGAGCTTCCAGAGCTAGGTCCTTTAGGTGCAAACGGCCTTGCAAATGCCAGAGACTTTTTGCATCCGACAGCCCATTATGAAGTGAAGAACGAGCCCTGGGAGATTGTGTATAAGCTTGGAGGCAAGTTCTTCCAGAGCACACAAAACCACTCACCATTTGATGTGGTTGCTTGGCATGGGAATTATGTAAGTGGTCTATATATTGCTCTAGTAAATTAACGCGTACTGGGACGATCAATGAATGATAGAAAAATTTACCTAA